>SJXQ01011762.1:91551-152789 GCA_006408695.1 Aepyceros melampus
TGGACGTGCGGGGCTGTCTCTGAAGGCTGGGGCCAGCTGATGTGTGATGCTGTCTCTGAAGGCTGGGGTCAGCTGTTGGACGTGCAGGGCTGTCTCTGAAGGCTGGGGCCAGCTGATGTGCGGGGCTGTCTCTGAAGGCTGGGGCCAGCTGATGTGCGGGGCTGTCTCTGAAGGTTGGGGCCAGCTATTGGACGTGCGGGGCTGTCTCTGAAGGTTGGGGCCAGCTATTGGACGTGCGGGGCTCTTAGCACCCCTTCTTGGCTCAGTGCCCAGTTCCCTGTCACTGGCTGTCATTGTCCGTGTGGCCACAGCCATACTGTAGCTTGTGCTGCCAACCTCCCGTGCTCCAGGAAATTGGAGGTTGCTTGAAATGAGTGTAAAAATGAGTCAGTACATTCCAAATGAGATTTCACCCTGGAGTTAATCCCCTGGCTTTGTGTTAGCTGTTTCAGTGGAGGCCATTTTTTTCCTGATGTGAATTCGTCTGTGTTCCTCAATGACTGACTTTTGCCCAAGACTGATTTCTAATTACTCGATACCTTTCCTGTTATTTCATTCAACATTTATCATGCAAAATTAAAAATACAGGGACTTCCCTGGCAGTTCAGTGGTTAGAACTCAGCTTCAACTGCAGGGAACTAATATATCCTGCATGCCATGCCATACGCCCCCTCCCCCCCCGCCCCAGAAAAAGTGCATTAGTAGCATATATCTCCTTTAGATCTTCTGTTTTCAAATATGGCCTTTCCCCCACCCTACAGCTTAACTCATTCTAAGGAAACCCTCATCAGCTGAAGGTAATGATCATAAGTTATATGCAGAAAATTTCTTTGTGATTTTGAGCAAAGTAACATCCACTGTAATAAAACAACATCAATCCCACTCAAGTGGACAAAGCTAGTTCACACTTAGTTATCATATACACCCTAACAATGTATCTTACACCCCTGCATTAATCACTCTGTAACATGGCTAGTTTTCTGCTGCTGGTAAGCCTTTCTGTAGCTGTTGGGCACTGTGCACTTGACATGTAAGACACACGTGACATGCAGTGTGTATGTCATGCAACTTCAAGCAAAGAAAGAGAAAAAATCCCACAGATCATAAAAACAAATTAATCAGTAAAACCAGCACATTTTCTACTAACTCATTCTAAGGAAACCCTCATCAGCTGAAGGTAATGATCATAAGTTATATGCAGAAAATTTCTTTGTGATTTTGAGCAAAGTAACATCCACTGTAATAAAACAACATCAATCCCACTCAAGTGGACAAAGCTAGTTCACACTTAGTTATCATATACACCCTAACAATGTATCTTACACCCCTGCATTAATCACTCTGTAACATGGCTAGTTTTCTGCTGCTGGTAAGCCTTTCTGTAGCTGTTGGGCACTGTGCACTTGACATGTAAGACACACGTGACATGCAGTGTGTATGTCATGCAACTTCAAGCAAAGAAAGAGAAAAAAATCCCACAGATCATAAAAACAAATTAATCAGTAAAACCAGCACATTTTCTACTAAAGCTATGGCTATGTGCCTGGCGTGTTAAGAGATTTGCTGCTGTGATAAGCCATCCAGCCTCATGCTCCAAGGGGAGACCGTTTGTACAGCAAGGCACTTATCTCTGAGAGAGGCTGTGAAATTCACATCCCATCGTCCACAGGAGGAAGTTAGTAGAAACTCTTCCTAAGTTGGATTTTTGTCACCTGCAGGGAATGAGTGGTTGCCCATTGTGGTCGTTGGTTGTGTTTGCATCACCCAAACACATGTATCTCCAGACTGGAAACAACAGGGCACATACCTCGCATCTCACTTGCTGCCCTCCCTCTAGGTAGGACTTCTGTGAAGCCCATCCTTCAGTAATCCTTTCAGTTTGGGATGTGCAGAGTAAACTTACAGAGTCATTGTCCTTTTGAGATCTTTATAGATTCATAGCCAGGTTTAAGAAAAATAGAAAATTTCCCCATACCCCCCGGCAAAACTGTCTAAAGGAACCAGAATGTTGATGTTGCCATCACTGCTGATACGGATCACTTCTGTCAGCAGAAGTCTTTCTCCTGTGCCCCTGAATACTCTTTCTCCCTGTCCCCTGGCAACTACTGATCTTTTCATCTGTTTCAAGACTGTTCTGTAAATAGAATCATGCAGTGTAGAATCTTTGGGGATTGGCATTTTCACACAGCATAATTCTCTAGAGATCTATCCAGCTTATTGCAGCATCTGGTTCACTCCTTTTTATTGCTGAGTAGTGTTTCTTGATCTGCATGTATAATTTGTTTAACCAGTCACCTGTTGAAGAACATCTGGGCTCTTTTCAGTTTTTGGCTGTTACAGATAAAGCTGCTATAGACATTCATGTACAGGGTTTTGTGTGAACATAAGTCTTCATTTTTCTGGGTAAATGCCTGGAAGTTCAGTTGCTGAGTCATCTGGTGGTTGCGTGTTTAGTTTTTTTGAGAAACTGTCAAGCTGTTTTCTAGATTCACTGTTCCATTTTATATTTCTTCCAGCAGTGTATGAGTAATCTAGCTTCTGTGCATCCTGGTCAGCTTTTGTTGTTGTCATTACTTTTTATTTTAGCCTTTCCTGATAGATGTGTAGTGACACTTCATGATGGCTTTATTTACATTTCCCTAATTATTGGTTAATGATCTTAAACATATCTTCACATTCTTATTTGTCATTTGTATATTCTTTTAAGTGAAATGCCTGTTCATGGTGTATGCCCATTTTCTAACTGGGTTTGATTTTTTAATTAATTATTGAATTATAGTTCATTTAGAATGTTGTATTAGTTTCAAGCATCTAGCAAAGTGATTCATTTGCATACTTTTTGCAGATTATTTTCCCTTCTGGGTCATTATAAGATACTGAATATAATTCCCTGTGCTAAATCCTGTGGTAAATCGTTGTTGCTTATCTATTTTTTGTATAGAAGTTTGTATCTGTTAATCCCATACTCTTAATTTATCCCTTCCCCTCACCTTTCCCCTTTGGTACTTATAAGTTTGTTCTTTATGTTTGTGAGTCTACTTCTGTTTTGTATATAGATTCATTTGTATTATTTTTTTAGGTTCCACATGCAAGTGATATCACATAATATCTGTCTTTAACTTCACTAAGTATAATATTCTCTATGTTGCTGCAAAGGGCAATATTTCATTCTTTTTGTGGCTGAGGAATATTCTCCTGAACGTATATACCACATCTTCTTTTTTTTATGTCACCTTGGGTCAGTGATGGACCGCTTCTGTGGACCTGATTTTATTTTTTAGCTATATCACAAGGCATGTGGGATCTTTAGTTTCCAAACCACGGATGGAACCCACACCCCCTGCATTGGGAGCACAAAGTCCTGACCACTGGACCACCAGGGAGGCCCCTACACCACATCTTCTTAATCCACTTGCCTACTGATGGACACTTGGGTTGCTTCCATGTCGTGGCTATTGTACTTAATGCTTCCATGAATAGTGGGGTGTATCTTTTCAAATTAGAGCTTTTTTGTCTTTCTGGATATACACTCAGGAGTGGTATAGCCAGATATATGGCAACTTATTTTTAGTTTTTTAAGGAACTCTTCTCCGTAGTGGCTGCACCAGTTTACATTCCCACCAGCAGTATAGGAGGGTCTCCTCAACCCTCTGCAGCAGTTGTTCTCTGCAGACTTCTTGATGGTGGCCCTTCTGACCAGATTGAGGTGGTGCTTCACTGTGGTTCTGATTTGCATTTTCCTGATGCTCAGTGATGCTCAGCATCTTTGCCTGTGCCTGTTGGCCATCTGTTAGTCTTCTTTGGAGAAAAGTTTATTTAGGTCTTCTGCCCAATTTTCTGTTGGAATGTTCATTTCCTTTATATTCAGTTGGATGAACTCTTTGTATAGTCTGAAAGTCAATCCCTTGTTGGTCTCATTATTTGCAAATATTTGCAGTCGATAGGTTGTTTTTTCATTCTATTAATGGTTTCTTTTACTGTACCAAAGCTTTTTAGCTGATTAGGTCCTGTTTATGTTTGTTTTTATTTCTTATTTCTAAGAAAATATTGCAACCATTTATGTCTGAGTTGGTGTTGATTCTTTTTTGAATGTTTATAGGATTCTCTAGTAAAACCATCCTGGCCTGAATATTCTTTTGTGTTAAAATTACAAATTCAGTTTCCTTAATAGTTATATCACCATTTAAATTATTTATTTTATGTTGATGAGCTGTAGTACTTTTTGTTTTCAAAGAATTGGTCTATTTCATGTATTACTGATGTTGACAAATTAAAGTGTGCACTGTTACGCCTTTGTTACCCTGCTGGGTCGAGTGCTGTGTCCTGAAATCGGCCATTTGTGCCCTCTCTTTGTTGTTGCTGTTGTTGTCAGTGTTTGTTACATAAATGAGTTAAAATAGCCCTGCATATTGGTCCGTCTGTGGTTTTCTTCTTCATAACCAGCTGAGACGTTAGTTTGAAGCCTGCCAGCACCAAACTCTGTTCTTAATGGAAGGGTAACAGGCAAGAAGGCCAGGGGTCTCTGAAAAGAGGAAGTGGGCTGCAAGTGTTAGACATTTTTAAAATTTTTCTTTAAGCGGCAGGAGGAAACAAACTACAAGTGTCAGATATTTTTTCCTTCTCTACACAAAATTAAAAGGAGGTTTCTTTTAAAATTCTGTGTGGCCGTGATGACACCTGGTGTATTTACCCTAGATTCTGTCTTCAGGTTCCGCTTAAGAACTTTAAGATTCCGCGTAAGACTCAGAACCAATAAGGGCTCAACAAACCAGTATGTGTTACTCATACACTGTTCTCCTAACCTATGTTAATGAAACTCTATATTTACCTGGAAACCTGCCTTTCTTCAAGATTCATATCAACCCTTTTATGGCCCAGGATGACTCACCTGGTGCCAGTGTTATCTCAGAAAATGCAGGTTGTGGATGAGGGGCCTGGTGCCGCTCTGAGTTTTGAGACGTCTCCTCTCTCTAACAGCTTGCTGATAGGTATAGTACTGCTAAAGGCTAGCAGGGGGCACTCTTTCTGCCCCCTTCTGATGTCTATGTCAGAAGTTTTATCTATCTCTTTTATACTTTAATAAAACTTTATTACACAGAAGTGCTGAGTGATCAAGCCTTGTCACCGGCCCGGGATTGATTCCTCTCCTAGAGGCCAAGAATCCCAGCGTCTTTCATGGCTCAGCAACAACCTTTTACTTATATACTCAGTTACTTTAAATTTAGCCCCGATATGCATGGTTTTGGCCACTCCGAGGCTGCCTGCTTTGAATACCCTATGAAGCCACACGCTCATCCACTCATCTTTGCTTAAGCAAACTGGGGCTGTGACAGAGCTCCCGCAGGTGCTGCCAGCCCAGCTGCTGAGCAGCGTGACGCGGACACTGAGTTCCCTGGGGGTGATGCTGGATGTCTGGGAATCTCTAGGCCCTGTTCCCCCTTTGGAGACAGTAGGAAGGCCTCCTGTGCTGAGGGGTTTCCCTCCCATGCAACCTGTCAGAGCGCTACCAAAACAAAGGTGGTGTGTGCTGTGACCATATCAAGGACTCTTCTTTTCCTTGATCAACTTCCAGACCTTGAACTCATCAGTTTGCTAACGTTTGTCAATTTTATCGACCTTTTCAAGGAACCAGCTGTGTTGTATGGATTTTCTTTGTCTTTCATTTCCCAGATGTCTGCTCTTTATTTCCTTCCTCTGTTTGCTTTACATCTATTCCCCTCTTCTCTTTCCAGGTTCTTCAGGATGGGAGCTTAGATAATTGAGACTTTTCCTCTTTTCTAATATATGCGTTCAGTGTTCTGCATTTTCCTTTCAGCACTGCTTTAGTTGTAATCCACAACTCTTGATAAGCTGTAGTTTCATTTCCTTTTGGTTCAGTGCATTTTTCAATTTCCCAGGAGACTTCCTCTTTAAATCATGGTTTATGTAGACGTAGATTGGTTAGTATCCAAGTATTTGGAGATTTTCTTTGTTGTTCAGTCACTCAGTCATGTCCAACGCTTTGTGACCCCATGGACTGCCCCACTCTAGGCTTTCCTGTCATTTACCATCTCCCATAGCTTGCTGAAACTCATGTCCTTTGAGTCGGTGATGCCATCCAACCATCTGCTCCTCTGTCATCCCCTTCTCTTCCTGCCTTCAACTTTTCCCAGCATCAGGGTCTTTTCTAATGAGTTGGCTCTTTGAATCAGCTGGCCAAAGTATTGGAGCTTCAGCTTCAGCATCAATCCTTCCAATGAATGGAGATTTTCTTATTGTATATATATTATGAATTTCCATTTTGATTCCTTGTGTTTGGAGAACACATTCTACATGATTTTAGTTCTTTTAAATTTGCCGAGATTTGTTTTATGGCCCAAGGCGTGGTCTATCTTGATACATGGGCCCTTGAAAAGAATGTGTCCTGCTCCACCCAGTGGTTTTCTGTGCTGAATTCTTCTCCATCTTTGCTATTTTCCGTCTAGTTTTTCTGTCAATATTGAGAGAAAGGTGTTGATGTCTGTGCCATAATTTTGGGCTTGTCCATTTCTCTTTCTAGTTTTGTCAGGTGCTAGTTTGATGTACTTTGCAGCTCTGTTTTACAGTGCACACATTGAAGCTTCCTATGTCTTATTGGTGATTTTCCCTTTTATTGTTACAGTGACCATTTCTGTCTTTGGTCATTTTCTTTGCCCTGAAGACTGTTGTATTTGATAATGATAATGATTTACTTTGATTAATATTTGCATGATAGATCTTTTTTCATCCTTTTACTTTCAATCTGCCTGAACATCAAAATTTAAGTGAGTTTTTTGTAGGCAGCTTATAGTTGGGCTTTTTTTCATCTTTTCTGTCAGCCTTTGTCTTTTAGTTGGTATATTTATGTAGTTTAATCTAATTATTGGTCTATTAGAATTTATTTGTGCCATTTTATATTTTTGATTTCTGTTCTAGTTTTCATTTTTCTCTTTTCTTTTTCTAGTCTTACTGGGTTTATGTGAACATTGTTTAGAATTCTTTCTGAATTACCTATCGTGTTTTTGAGTATATCTCTTTGCATAGCTTTTTTAGTGGTTGCACCAGGTATTGCAGTATATACTGCAGTCTGCTTGTGTCGTTGTTTTACTAGTTCAAGCGAAGTGTAAAGCCTTACCTTCTCTTATGGGCATACTTTGTTTTATTGTGCTTCACAGAGACTTTTTTTTTTTTTTTCCAATAAATTGAAGGCTTGTGGCAATGCTCCATTGAGCAAGTCTATTGGCATCATTTTTCCAAAAACATTTGCATATTTCTTGTTTCTGGGACATGTTTTGCTAATTCTCAAAATATTTTAGAGTTTTACATTATTACTATACTTGCTACAGTGACCAGTGATCTTTGATGTTACTGCGGCAAAAGATTATGAAAGTTCAGTTGATGGTTAAGGTTTTTTACCAATAAAATACTTTTAATTAAAGTGTATGCATTTTTTAGACATGATGCTGTTGCACACTGACTAGACTGAAAGATAAACATAACTTTACTGGGAAACTAAAATATTCATGTCACTCACTCATTGTGAGTTTTGCTTTGTTGCAGTGAACTGGGACTGAACCACGGTATGTCTGGGTTGGACTTGTGCGTTCCTTTACCTCCCTCACTTATAATGGTCTTAAATATTCCTCTTGTTCAGAGTTACATCAAATAGTGGCTTAAACAGCAAAATATGTTTACTGATGTTTTTATTTACCATGTTCTTCCTTTGTATAATTTCACTTTCACTTTCCTTTGTATAATGTTCCATGATTATAATTCATTTTATCACTTCCTTTCAGGCTTTATTTATTTTTTTATTTTGCATGGCTTTTGAAATCGTAGTTCCCCCACCAGGGATTGAACCCTGGGCTCAGCGGTGAAAGCACTGAGTTCTAACCACTGGACTGCCAGGGAATTCCTTTCCTTTCAGTTTGTAGGACTTCCCTTAGCCATTTTTTTAGGGTGGATCTGTTTGTGACAAATTCTGTTAGCTCTTTTTTTCCTCTAAGAATGTCTCAGTCCTTCCCTCTAGAAGGATATTTTTAGGGTATGACATTCTGAATGGAGCACTCTTTACTTTCAGCCCTTGAAAAATAGTGTGCCCCTTCAGGCCTCAATGGTTTCTGATGAGAAGTGTGCTGTTGCTGGTATTGTTTTTCCCTTTACATTTTTCTCTGGCTGCATTCAAGACTTTTTTGTTTATTTGTTTTAAGAAGTTTAAGTATGATGTGCCTTGACATGAATGTATTTAGATTCTTGGGAAGAATCTGGCTTCCCTGATAGCTCAGTTGGTAAAGAATTCACCTGCAATGGGGGAGACCTGGGTTTGATCCCTGGGTTGGGAAGATCCCCAGAGAAGAGGAAAGACTTGCCCACTCCAGCTTTCTGGCCTGGAGAATTCCATGGACTATACAGGTCGCAAAGAGTCAGACACAACTGAGCGTCTTTCACTTTCACATAATCTAGCTTTTTGAATTGCTGTCTTGCTAAATTTAGAATGTTTTTAGCCATTATTTCTTTTGAGTACTTTTTCAACCCTATCCTGTTTTGTCTCCTTCTGAGACTCCAGTGACATGAAAGTTAGATTTCTTTTTTTTTTTTTTTTTTGGTAGTCTGAAAGGTCCATGAGGCCTGTATCAATACGTTTTCAGTCTGTTTTCTCTTTGTGTTCAGATTGGATATTTTCTATCACTTTGGTGCTCAGTTCACTGTTTCCTCTGCCCCATTTTGTTTTGAGCCCATCCACGGAGCCCCATACTTCAGTTATTGTGTGTTTTAATTGGAAACATCCATTTGGTTCTTATATGTGTTTTCTTTTTCTTTGATGATACTCTCTTTTTGGTGAAGATTTCTGCTTTTTATCAGTTTCAGACATGTTCTTATTGCTTGTTGAAGCGTTCATGCTGGCTGCTTTAAAATCTTTGTCAGAGTGTTCACGTGTTTCTATCATCTCGCATTGGAATCTTGATATTCTTCCTTTGTTTGAGGTCTTCCTGGTTCTTGCTAGGGTGAGTGATTTTTACTCAAAATATGGACATGTTTGTATTATGTTATGAGACCTTAGATCTTGATTTAAGTCTTGTTTAACTCATTTCTGCTCCTAGGTGCTGCCTTGTTACTGCCAGGTAGAGGTGGAAGTCCAGGTCACCGTCTGAGCGTCTTGACATCCGGGTGGATGGGGCTGCTGCTTGTGCTGCTGAGTTGGAATGAGAGCTCTTGTGACCTATGCCCTCTGCCCCCTATCACCACTGTGTCCCCTGGCATGCAGTGGGGGCAAGGACAGCTCAGAACGGGCTGGCAGGAATGAGGGCCCCAGCCCTGTCCCTGGTCTCTGTGACAGCACCCTACTGGTGTTGGGGGAACCTCATTACAGCCCCAAAAGGGTGGCAGTCCGGGTTCCCATCCATCCTTTGCTGGCGTGAGTAGGGTGAGACATGGGGTGAGTTTTTTCTGTAGTGTTTGTCTGGAGTAGAGCAGTTTTGTGTAAGTTTTCTGCCTTGCTAGGCTGGCCTTTCCTGGTCCTGTGAGTAGAGAGACCAGGCTTTTGCTGTGACTTCTTAAAATCTGCCTCCAGTGGCTGTTAGCTTGTTCAGCTCCCTGTCTGGGAGAAAGGAGGGAAAAGGGAAAAACCCACAGAAAAACCAGTATCATTCCTCAGGCCCCTAGGCCTCTGGCCCGTTTCTCACCTTGCTACACTTTTCCAAGTCTCCCTGTGTTTCTTTTATGTGTGATGCCTAGGATCCTAGGTTGTACTGAGCAGGAGGAGTGAGGAAAAGTGCTTCTTTCTGCTCCCTCTTTTTGGAGGTGTTTAGGGTAACCATTGCATATTGATTCTGTCTTAGTGCACTGTTTCTGTGCTTCTGTCCCAACACTGAAGATGGTGAGCTTTGGTTAACCCCAAAGGAACCTAGTTTCTTCGTAGGGAGTTTTTCCTTTCTTATTGATTGTTGTTACAGTTTAATATTGACCTTCTCTACCACATTCTCTCTCTCGCTCTCTTTTATTCCAAAATACGTATCAGACCTATATTGGACCCTTTCTTTCAATTCTGCATTTTTCTTAAACTCTCATATTTTCTTTCTCCTCAGTTCTCTATTTTGCCTCATGGTAATTTTCTCCAGTCTCTATTCCAGTTCACTAATGTTCTCCTTAGTTTTATTTGTTCTGCTCTTTAATTTATCCATTGACTGTTTCTTTTCTTTTTTCTTTTTTTAATTTTAATTAATTTTTATTTTTTAGTTTGTTTTGCTTTACAATACTGTATTTATTTTGCTATACATTGACATGAATCAGCCACGAGTGTACATGAACCCCCAATCCCGACCCCCACCTCCCCCCTCCCGCCGCACACCATCTCTCTGGATTATCCCCGTGCATCAGTCCCAAGTATCCTGCATCCTGCATCGAACCTAGACCGGCGATTCGTTTCACTTATGATATCATACATGTTGCACTGCCACTCTCCCAAATCATCCATAACTGCAGCTTTTATTTCTAGACACATTCTAGAAATTGATATGTTCTTTCATATAATTTTATTCTCTGCTTGTGGATTCAATTCCTTTTTTATGGTATTAATCATGTTGAGTATACTTCATCAGATTCTTTTTTTTTTTTTTTTTTGACCATGAGGTGTGTTGGATCTTAGCCCCCTGAGTCGGATCAAACCTGCATTCCCTGCATTGGAAGGCAAAGTCTTCCAGTGGACCACAGGGAAGTCCCTTATCAGGTTCTTTTTAAAATCAGATTCTTAAGAGTATAATATCTTTGGACTGCTGACTCACTCCTGATGGACTGTTTCCTGAAGTGTTTTATTGTTTTAAATTGTGAGCTCGTCTTCAGAGGCTCTATAAATCTGGGGCTCCTGAGTGTCCTGCTTGGAGGATGTGTCCTTCCAGTGTGCTCAGTCCCTTCAGTTGTGTCCAAACTCTTGGTGACCCTGTGGACTGTAGCCCTGCAGGCTCCTCTGTCCATGGGATTCTCCAGACAAGAGTTCTGGAGTGGGTTGCCATGCCCTGATCCAGGGTATTTTCCCGACCCAGGGATTGAACCTGAGGCTCTTACGTCTCCTTCATTGGCAGGTGGGTTCTTTACCACTAGTGCCACCTGGGAGCCAGTGTGATTCCAGAGTGATCTGCTTTGCTTCTTCCAGGCATCCTGGTGACATCACTGTCAAGGGCCATTTTTACTGTTTTAAATTTCTTGACTTGGAGTTTCACAGTACACATGTTTTTTTGGTTTGAATATCAAACTCCTGTGGAGCCAGCCCATAATAAATCTTCAAAGGGGAATGATTTTTTTTTTTTTGGCTGAGAGGCCAGAGTCAGAGAAAGCTCCTTGCCCCCCTGAGCTGGTGAGAGGATTTCCCAGCCTGTCCTTCACTTCAGGCCAAGCCTTGAAGAAAGTTCAGGTTGACCTCTGTACTCTGTGCTTCACATGGGTACACTCTTGAACTCTGCCCCACATGTCTTAAGACCCAAAACTGACAGCCCTCCAGGGCCCCTACAGCTTTTTCCAGTCCTTTTTCCTGAAAAGTCAGCTGTATCATTTTTTTAAATGTAGTATGTTTTATCCAGCATTTCTAGATGTTTGACTCCAAAAGCGTTTTCAAACAAAAAGGTTTTCTAAGTAAGAAAACTTACTTCTTTGAGCTACAAGATTCAGAGTGTGAAGAGTTTTTTGGAGGAATTAAATATTTCCATATATGGAAATTGCACATCTTCCTTGTCTTTGCCAGCAAGGTGAAATCAGTTGACATTGTTAACCCTTTTACCTGTTGAGACTATGGTGTAATCTGGAAAACAGTTACCGTGTGTGTGTGTGTGTGCGCACGGGTACACTTAGTTGCTCAGTCGTGTCTGACTCTTTGCGACCCCATGGACTGTAGCCCACCAGGCTCCTATGTCCAAATGAAGTCCATTTAAGCAAAACTTCCAAAGCAGAAAATAATAAGGGAACAAGCTTTAAGTCAAAGTCTGTGCTTAGACATATGAGTTTTGTTTCAGGATTAGGTGGATTAGTGAAACTCCTTTTGCTGTGTACATATGAAGCATAAGAAACACTCCCATTTGTGTGTACAAATTATTTTCTCTCTTAAGACTTAACTTTTGCCTACACGATGGCAGCATTTTTACCTGGTTCTCATCTTCCTGTATTTACAACTTATGCAACAATGTATTGGGCTTTATTTCTCAAAGAAGATAAAGAACAAAATTGAGAAATTTTAGTATTGTCATTTTAACTTGGAAATTTTAATTTCTTGGGCTCTAAAAGTTGTTCAGTGCAGATGATCAGATCTGGCATGTTTTATTTTGTGTGTGTGATAACATGCACACATAACATGAGATTTGCCATTTTAAAGTCACTGGCATTAAGTACATTCACATTCGTTGTGCAGCCATCAGCACCATTCATCCTCAGAACTCTTTCATCTTTCCAGACTGATGCTCGTAATCCTCGTAATCGTTAAACGCTGACCGCATTCCCTCTCCCCCAGCACCCCTACAACCTACCATTCAACTTTCTGTCTCTGTGAGTTTGAGCACTCTGGGCACCTCATGTGAATAGAATCTTCTAGTATGTTTTCTTTTGCGTCCGGCTTATTTCACTTAGCACAGTGTGAAAATTCACCCATACTGTAGCATGTATCAGAATTTCCTTCCTTTTCAAGGCTGAATAATATTCCAAAGTATTTATGTACCATATTTTGTTTATTATTTATCCGTCAATGGATAGTTGGGTTGCTTCTGTCTTTTGCTACTGTGAATAGTTATGAACGTGAGTGTGGCATGCTTTTAAAACAGTCAGTGAGATGCATATAACTGTATTTGTAAGTGCTAAGAATCCTAATAGCACTGTCTTATAAGTTTAAGTGCCCATAAAGATGAGAAGTGGAATAGGCTTAATCTCTGAGTGATAATGAGTGTAGTTCTTAGGAATAGGGCTGAGCCAAGCCTAAGCAAAGAAATGGACTGCCTGGGCTTAGCTGGAGGAGAGAAGGAGCCAGGGCTGGGAATGTGTGGTCAGGTCCAAAACGGGAGTGTGGAGGTGACAGCATCAGAGGTGCAGCCAAGGGAACCAGGAGCGTAGACCAGGGCCTTCAGAGCCACAGGCGAGCCGTGCAGCCTGGGGGTCGGCAGAGGTGGGTGGAGCAGGGCCTTCAGAGCCGCAGGCGAGCCTTGCAGCCTGGGGGTTGGCAAAGGTGGGTGGCGGTCAAAGCATGAGGGTGGGAGCTGTGCTCGCAAGGCTAGGCTGAGCAGAACTAGACTCCTTTGCTATCAGAAAAAGCAGCATAAATCACCAGGGCAATGTCAGGCTACTGGTGCCCCTCATTGTGACTCACAGGTTCCATGCTAGAAAGCCTCTTTTTACAGTTTATGCAAAATAAGGTCCCAAATTAAATATATTCCTCTGTGTAAAGAAGAAGTGAAGAGCTGTCCCTGTATTGAATCAGACAAATTTCACACGTGGAATACTGACCAAATTGGGCAATACTGACCAGAAGCCAGCCTTCCCATGAGCCCTAGGTGCGGGAACAGAGGCCAGGTGTGGGAATAAGTTGTGCCTGTTTTTTAAAAGAAGAAAGGAGTGAACTTCTCAAAGCCCATGAGTCTACCAAGTTTTTTCTTCTGTATAGAAAGCATTTGAAATTTCTAAGTGATTTTTACTTGTCGCTGGATATGCATGTTTATTTGAATAGCAAAGAGAGAGATTTTAGTCACTTTTGTCATTATAGTTATTACATTTCAAACTTACAGAAAAGAAATTATCCACAGAGAGTTAGAAAAGGCACTGGGTTAGCATGTAAGCCAGACATTGAAAAGGTGGAAAGGTAAGTCAATGTGTTTATTGCTGTCTTCTCAAAATATTCAGTTACCTCTTTTTTCTGTGTTGTTAACAATTACAATCTCATTAACATTTATGACTGTAGTCTAAGTTCATAGCAACTGTTTTAATGTTATTATTCACAGTCTCTTTTTGTGTTTCAGATTTTTTGTTTAAATTCTTGGTTATTGGAAATGCAGGAACTGGCAAGTCTTGCTTGCTTCATCAGTTTATTGAAAAAAAATGTAAGTGACGTCACATGATCTGTGCTCCTCTTATGTCGTCTTCTGAGAGTGTGGTCTGACACAAACTTGTTTATGGCAAAACTTCTGAATATGTTTTCAGGAAGAAAGTGGTAGTTTACAAGTATTTTTAAATGACAGTAAAAGTTTATGTTAAAAATATTTAATAATCTGATTATTTAGCACTTCAGTTTCATAGTGGGTCATTGTTCATTATGTAGTGAATTGTCCTGTACATTTTCCAGATACTAAAATACCTTATAATGCTGTGGAATTCCATTTCCTGACAGGAAGTGGCCCGATAACCCTAGTTGTACATTTTGGATAAAGTAGTGTTTGGCCCCCAGCGGCCTTGTATTGTCATTAAGGCAGTTGTTGTCATCAATCCTGTTTTACAGGAAAAGAGACAGGTAGCGATTGTACATGTAAAACTCAAACCCAGGCCTTCTGCCCACAGAAATATCCTTTGTCATTGACTTGCCCCATGTTGTAAGGGAGGTTACATTTTGTATTCCAAACTATTATAAAACATGGTAGGTTTGAAAGGCCCTTAAAATGTACCGTTCCTTTATAATTATCAAAAGAGTTGTGGAGAATGACCTGTCTATATTACTATAGTCAGGTGAAGGCACAAAAGCAGAATTAATTTCATTTAATAAAGTTCACCCTAAGTAAGGTGTGGGAGATATGTTAGATGGTGGGTAAAATGCAGGCAGAAGGTGTCCTGGGAAAGGCTTGAAGAGTAAGATTCCAGAATGTTTTCTGCTGCATCCATTTCCATCGACCAGGAACTCACTGGAGTCTCTGTGGTGACAGAGACCCAGTGTGGCTTAGTCCCGGAGCCGGTGCCCGCTGCATCAACAAGCGTTCCCCTGCTGGGTGGGCCCAGGGTTCTGAACCAGTCACTCAGATGTTGTGTTGTTCGTCTCAGCAGAGGGGACGCTGGCCAGGTGCCTGGCCTGAGCAGGCACCCTCCCCACACATCCTCCCTTCGCTTCTCACGACCACAGTGATGGTATTTCTCTCAGCCGTGTGTTAACCTGGCTTTTAGTTCTCACCTTTGGAGGCGTTTCCTCCCAGGCTGACCCAGTAGCTGGGTGCTGGTGAATGTCCAGGATGAGACAGGCTGCTGGACTCAAACCCTTTCCTACACCAGGTTCCCAGGAAGCAGGGAACACAGCTGTCAGATGATTTCTGATGCAATTAAATTTTATCCTATGGTTATAAACTATAAACCAGTCAGTGGACTGTGTAGCCAGGATGCTTCTTTTATCCCTTTTTTATCATCACAGATATTTTCTTTTATAGACAGCTTATTCCAGTTGGGTTTGGCAAACTACATATTTTGCCTGCATCCCTGCCCATTCAGACAGTATTGATTTTGCCAACAAATTCATTCCAAATGATTGCCACACACAATGCTGAAGTTCATGAAAAATCAACAGCTGTAATAATTGCATCGAGGTCTTGGTTTGGTGGGGGGGGAGGGGTTTATTTGCGTTTTTTCACTCTTTTACTCTCTTTCCTTTAATCTTTGGCACCCATCAAGTTTCCTTCTTGGGCTATAGTGCTTTTCCTTCCCTTTACTTTTTTTGTTTAGAATATTTGTCCAAATAGCTGAAACCATCACTGACCGAGTTGCAATCTGTCACTGGGCAGTAAGCCTCTCAAGGTGGTGCCCAGTATTTTGTGCAGTTACTATTCTTGAGAACCTTAACAGTGGTCGGGTAGATATGGTCTCATGTGGCAGGGTCACAAGCGTTGGCTTTAAAATATATGGCTTGTTTTAGGGGTTTTGAGAAAAAACTTGATTGGCTCTTTGAGAACAGAAACTGTATGTATTCTGTTTAAAGCATTTAGTGCTTTTTATCATTTTACTTTTGGAGAAATGAGTGGCATAAGTAAATTACATTTTCTATTGACTTAACTCTTGATTTGAATGTAACATGTTTAAATTTATAAGCTTGTTACCTTAATGTCCTAAAACTAAATTTCCTTTTTTTTGCAGTCAAAGATGACTCAAATCATACAATAGGAGTGGAATTTGGTTCAAAGATAATAAATGTTGGTGGTAAATATGTCAAGTTACAGATATGGGACACAGCAGGCCAAGAACGATTCAGGTAGCTTTTTCTCTAACTTAATGTTTGAAAATTTGGTTTGAAATAATCAATTATGGTCTCTTAATGTATATAATCCCCTCCTCCCCACCACAGGCTTTAGAAACTTCACCTGTGAAAGCTTTAAGACAAGCTAAAACTCCATTTTTCTCCATTCAGCAATGATTTATGGAAGAATACATTAGAACAGTGGTCCCCAACCTATCTGGCACCAACCTATCTGGACTGGTTTCACAGAAGACAATTTTTCCACAGACGAGGAGGGAGTATGGTTTAGGTGGTAATGTGAGTGATGGGAAGTGATCGGGAGTGGCAAATGAAACTTCACTGGCTGGCCCACCAATTATCTCCTGCTATGTGCCCTGGGGGTTAGGGAATCACTTCCAAATGAACATTTTCTAATTTGGAGGATAATTTATTCTTTGAGACCTAGTGGCACATTAGGAGGGTATAGCATTGCACGTTAAGAATTTTTTAAAATCTCTTTGGGGGTTGGTTTTGCTTTACATTAAACAATTAGAATACGAGACCACCTGACCTGCCTCTTGAGAAACCTATATGCAGGTCAGGAAGCAACAGTTAGAACTGGACATGGAACAACAGACTGGTTCCAGATAGGAAAAGGAGTACGTCAAGGCTGTCTATAGTCACCCTGCTATTTAACTTATATGCAGAGTACATCATGAGAAATGTTGGGCTGGAAGAAGCACAAACTGGAATCAAGATTGCCAGGAGAAATATCAATAACCTCAGATATGCAGATGACACCACCCTTATGGCAGAAAGTGAAGAGAAACTCAAAAGCCTCTTGAAAGTGAAAGAGAGTGAAAAAGTTGGCTTAAAGCTCAACATCCAGAAAACTAAGATCATGGCATCTGGTCCCATCACTTCATGAGAAATGGATAAGGAAACAGTGTCAGACTTTATTTTGTGGGGCTCCAAAAACACTGCAGATGGTGATTGCAGCCATGAAATTAAAAGATGCTTACTCCTTGGAAGGAAAGTTATGACCAACCTAGATAGCATATTCAAAAGCAGAGACATTCCTTTGCCAACAAAGGTCCGTCTAGTCAAGGCTATGGTTTTTCCAGTGGTCATGTATGGATGTGAGATTTGGACTGTGAAGAAAGCTGAGTGCCAAAGAATTGATGCTTTTGAACTGTGGCTTTGGAGAAGACTCTTGAGAGTCCGTTGGACTGCAAGGAGATCCAACCAGTCTATCCTAAAGGAGATCAGTCCTGGGTGTTCATTGGAAGGACTGATGCCAAAGCTGAAACTCCAATAGTTTAGCCACCTCATGCGAAGAGCTGACTCATTGGGGGCAGGAGGAGAAGGGGATGACCAAGTATGAGATGGCTGGATGGCATCACTGACTCAATGCACATGAATTTGGGTAAACTCCAGGAGTTGGTGATGGACAGGAAGCCCTGGCATGCTGCGATTCACCGGGTCGCAAAGAGTCGGACATGACTGAGCAACTGAACTGAACTGAAAACAGTCCACAAAATATTCTCTCCTTAGCACTTTTGTTACACTCAAGTCATAATCAACATTTGGAATAATAACCACCAGATCACTGCAGACAAGTTCCATGTTTGATATTCCATAACTACTGAAGTGGGCTCAGTGGTAAACAATCCACTTGCAGGAGATGTGAGTTCAATCCCTGGGTAGGGAAGTCCCCTGGAGAAGGAAATGGCAACCCACTCCAGTATTCTGGCCTGGAAAATCCCATAGACAAAGGAACCTGGCAGGCTACAATCCATGGGGTCACAAAAGAATCAGACACAACTTAAACATTAAACAACAGTCAGTAACTGCTAAAGCAGGAAAGTAGATTAATGTTCTGGTTGTGTTTTTTGAATCAATACACAAAGTCAAACAGAAGACATCCACAATTTCAAAATTCAGTTAAACTCAGTCCCAGTGCAAGCATTTCACTTAAAGTCAGGTGTAGTATTTTAAATGCCTAATATTTGTTTGCTTCAAAAAGTATCATAACTAGACTTCAGGCAAGAATACAAAGCTACAGTAATCAAAGCAGCATGGTATTGCACCAAAACAGACATATGGATCAATAGAACAGAACAGAGAACCTAGGAATAAATCCACACAATTAATCTTCCACAAAGATGGCAAGAATATACAACAGAGAAAAGACAGTCTCGTCAATAAGCGGTACTGGGGAAAGGGGACAGCTACATGTAAAAGAATGAAATGAGAACATTCTCTTAACACTGTACACAAAAGTAAACTTAAAATGGATTA
The DNA here is from genome assembly GCA_006408695.1 of Aepyceros melampus. Taxonomy (NCBI): domain Eukaryota; kingdom Metazoa; phylum Chordata; class Mammalia; order Artiodactyla; family Bovidae; genus Aepyceros; species Aepyceros melampus. The sequence continues at coordinate 110,000 of SJXQ01011762.1, forward strand.
AAGACCTAAATGTGAGACCAGATACTATAAAACTTCTACAGGAAAACAGAGGTAGAACACTCTCTGACATAAGTCACAGCAATATTTTTTTTGGATCCATCTCCTAAAATAATGGATATAAAAGCAAAAATTTTTAAAATGGGACCTAATTAAACTTAAAAGCTTTTGCACAGCAAAGTGAACGATGAACAAAGCAAAAAGACAACCTACAGACTGGGAGAAAATACTTGCAGATGATACGACTGACAAGGGATTACTAAATTCCAAAATACACAAACTCATACAGTTCAATATTTTAAAAACCTGATCAAAAAAATGGGGAGAAAACCTAAATAAGCATTTCTCCAAAGAAGACATAGAGATGACCAATAGGCACGTGAAAAAATGTGCAACATTGCTAATTATTAGAGAAATGCAAATCAAAACTACGATGGCTGTCACCTCACACTTATCAGCATGGCCATCGCAAAAAATCTGCAAACAGTAGATGCTGAAGAAGGTGTGGCAAGGAAGGAACCCTCCTACGCTGCTGGCGGGAATGTAAGTTGGTGCAGACATTAAGGAGAACAGCGTGGAGATGCCTGAAAAAACTAAAAGTAGAGACCCGTTAGAGGGCAAGGGTAAGTGAGGCAGGGACTGGAAAGATGAAAGTTAATTGAAAACTGCTGACCCTTATCTCTTCCCCCACATCCTCCTTAGTTACTGACAGCCAGGCGTGTATGTCTCAGGCAGAGGGAATGATTCTTCTCCACAGAAAAATAGCCACAAGGAAAAGGCTTAAAGGTACTAACGTTTTGGTTTCCCCAGTGAAATGGCCCAATCTCTGTCCAGCCATCTCACAGTGGAGCCCCCCAACCCCACACATAAAAAGCATCTTTTACACTTTGGTATTCCTGGCTCTTGAATATAAATGATCCGTGGATAGCCAGACATGTGAAGAAAGCTTCTAAAATAAAAGAAAGAGCCCCAAATAAGTAAGAACTCTCAGGGAATAGACAAAAACTAAAAATTACTATATCCTCACAAGTAAGAGTAAAGGTTGCATCAAGGAAGTAAAAACAATTTAAATTTAAAAAGAGAAATTAAAATAACATATTAAATAGAGTAATACTCTTCCAGAAAGTTAAACAATAAACTCGAGGTGAGAAAGAGAAGAGACAACATAGAGAATCATCCAGAGTTAGTCCAGGAAGGCCAAGACCTGACCAGTGATGCCTTCCTGAAGGCAGAGGAGGAGAGGAAACAATAAAAGCAACCGTTGAAGATTTTCCCCTAAAAGAAATGAGTCTACAGAATTCCATCTTACACCAAACACAGATGAGGCCAGGGTCTGCCATGTGCAATCGCAGAACGCCAGGGGTGGGCTGCAGATACCAGAGATTCTAAGAGGGAAAAGCAGGCACATCTCAAGGATCACTATGACCATCGCACTGGGCTTTTCAGCAGCAGCAGTTGAAGCTGGAAGATAGTTACAACCTTGACGTCAAAACTCAACATGAAAATTTTTTTCCAACCTAAAATTGTACACTCAGCCAGACTCTCCATTAAGTATGAGAGTGAAATCAGAGTGTCTTCAGTGATGCAACATGGAGTGGGCTGTAGAGCAGAGGGAAGAGGCAAGGGGTCAAGGAAGAGGGGGAGGGCAGGTGGCACTGGGTCATATGTCCGTGGAGCTGTGTTGCCCAGATGGGCTGTGTCGTGGAGGAGGAGGAGGAAGAGGCACTGGTGAAGCAGCTACTGAAAAGTCTGGGTGCAAAAGAATGCCCTTTGAAACAGTAGCAGGAGCATCCTGCTGCCTGCACCATGCTTGTTCAAGACAGGAGGTGCCGAGCACATTTTATTCTGCCCCTGGGAAAATCTAATGAACAGGGAAGGAGTCATAATTCAGGCAAGTGTTTGCTGAAGGAAAACTCCTGGAGGTTGTGAGAATGGACGTGTTGTACCTGGGTGGGTGCTCAGTTCAGACTGGTGTGCCCCCAGGAGGGAGGGAGCACGAGCTGCACCGCCGGGCCTGGGGCAGGGCGTGCGGTGGCGCATGCCCTGGAAGACATGGACCCCACGCAAGCCAAGGAGCCACTGAGGGCCTCGTGCACTGGAGTCCCGCTGCCGCCTTCCTGTCCTTCCCCTACATGTTCTCAAAGGTCCCCTCAGTTCTGCGGGGCCTCCCCCACTCCACGAAGGGCACACTCGTCCCCAGCCTCATGGCCCCACCTCCTATCACCACTGTGATTCTGTTTTGGACAGAACAGCCCTTCATGTCTGCTTTCAAACATCTTTGTATCATTCCTCTTTAGAGCGGTATCTGTCACTGTATTGCAGTTGTCAAGGCAAAAAATGGGTGTTTTGCATGGGAGGCTGCTGCTCGTGAGCAAGGGCTCTGCTCCCGTGAAAGTAAAAGCCTGTAACTCTTCCAGGTCTGTGACGAGAAGCTACTACAGAGGTGCAGCGGGGGCACTGCTTGTCTACGACATCACCAGTAATAGCACCCCTACTCAGCCCATGCTCCCCGGGTCCGCACCTCCCCGTAGGCCGCTGGTGCGTCAGCGGACAGCAGAGGTGGGACTCAGCAGGACCCTCCGCCCTTTCCCTGAGGGTCTTGCAGGTTTTCAGAGCAGCCCCTTTCACCCCTTTACCCTGTGAAACATGTTCCCAAGTTTCAGATAGATAAAGCATCTCCAGTGTCATTGTGTTTCCTTAAGGTTCACAGCTTGAAGCTTTGCACGTGGTAAATTGTTAGTAATTGTCCTCCATCAAGCACGGGCTCTATGCTGCGATGCGATGCTATGCTATGCTAAGTCGCTTCAGTCGTGTCTGACTCTGTGCAACCCCAGAGACGGCAGCCCACCAGGCTCCCCCGTCCCTGGGATTCTCCAGGCAAGAGTACTGGAGTTGGGTGCCATTGCCTTCGGCCTGGGTTCAAATCCTGGTTCCTGTCCCAAAGCAGTGTGAGCCCTCTGGACTTTAGTTTCCTTTTCTGTTCCACTGAGTCTTGATGACCACATAATACTCGTGAGGCTGTTGGGTGGTTAAATTGGTTCCTATAAAGCTCTCGGCCCATCTTAAGGATCTGAGTGCAGGACAATTAAATTCAATTAAAAATTCAGTTCCTTGGTCGGTCCTTAGAATGTACGAGGATTTTGCCCTGAGATAGATAAGAGCTGAACACAGTCCTGGAGGCAGACAGACCTGGTGATGTCCTGGCTCTGTGTGTGTGACTTTGGGCAACTTAACCAGTCTCTCTGGGCCTCAGGTTTCTCGTGTAAATGGGAGATGACAAGAGTGTGTCACAGAGAATCAGTGTGATAAATTCCTGTGAAACAAAGGACCGTCATGTTGCACGGATTCATCGAGTGACAGCAGTTAGCCTTAAGTCTTGCTCGCGTGTTGTATGAACCAAGACCCGAGTAAATAACTGCACCCTGCTTGGGGAAACAACAGGTGGCAAGCTGTCTGACTCGCTGTGGCATCTCCCTGGAAACAAGGTGGAACACACCCTTAGATGTGGTGTGCTCTTGGGGCGCCCAGGTCCTCTGAGTGCTTTGAAGGTCGTGGGCACTGCCCTGCATGTGTAGAGGCGGTGTGAGTGGTGTGAGTGACTGGAAAGAGTTGCTAGCTTTATAAAATACATGTACTGTTCTCACAATCTTATATTACGCAGCCGAGAAACCTACAATGCGCTTACTAATTGGTTAACAGATGCCCGAATGCTCGCGAGCCAGAACATTGTCATCATCCTCTGCGGGAACAAGAAGGACTTGGACACGGATCGGGAAGTTACTTTCCTGGAGGCCTCTCGATTTGCTCAGGAAAATGGCAAGTGGCCTTTCACCTGTCACAGCTGCTGGAGGTTTAAGATGAAGCTGTATTTAGGGAGTGTGGAACCTTTTGTTTTTATTAGACATTTAGACATTGAGCATATTTTCACCCTGTTGCATTGTGCCTGCAGAGGTTGCTGTGATGATAGAAGCTATTCTCTTTGCATTCTGTGATGGTGTTTCAGTTTAGGATCTTTACTATCACAGCTCTTGGTTTGAATTGAAAATTATAACAATTTTTAAAGGCCCTAATCAGATGATGTTATCATTTTTAAAGTGTAATTTGAAGCTAAGTTGGTGAAATATTAGATATAAATAGAAAGCAAAGCAATAGATGAGATACTGGACTTACTGGCTTTATTTTGCGTACATCAAATTTAAGTCATTTGGCTAAAGATGCCTTTGAAACTTGATGAATTTTTATGTAGAATACATAAAGATGACACATAAAATGAATGATTCCCTATAGACAGCAAAATGATGAGAATTCAGGCATTTTAAAATAACTTTAATTTTTAGAACCAGTCAGGAAATAAAATACGCTAATAGCAACTTTCAGTGGGACTCTAGGACTGCCAACTTAGACTCTCACAAACAGGTTTTCTGCTAAGAAAAATAAGCCTGCAATAAAAACATAAGCCATTATGAATTTGTAAAGAAGCTGTTTAGAAATATGTAAGCTTAGAATGTTAATGCTCAAAAGGAATTTTGTATGATTTCCATGCACCTCATTTTTACTAATAAGGAAACAAGTGTCTGGAGAGGTTGTGGTTTGCTCACAAAAGCAAGGAGAGAGGCCTTCGCCTGGGTGAGTGACTGCCTGGTGGAAAGCAGAGGGCTCGTTCGTATACGATCTCTCACTGTCAGGGACCACATGCCATGTGGCCCCTGATGCCAGCACTTGCAGGCTGTGTCTGTGGCTACCTGAAGCCTGTTGGAAAGGGAGTTGCTGCTGAGTCTTATGCCAGCAGCTGGGTGCCTTCAGCCAGCCTGCTTCCCTGCCAGCTTCTTGTTTGCTTAGCTTCTTCTTCAGCACATGTGAGTGCTAGCACATACTGCTAGTTACTTTTCAGAAAAACCTGGAATTCTGTTAAGACTTAAAAAATATGTATGTATTGACATTTATTGATTTTATATTTGCAGAAATACCTGGTTATAAGGACAAAATTCTATTTTGTCTGCTATTCTAAGAGAATAGTATATTAAGCAGGTGGTTATGAGTTGAATAATTGTGATTATCTTCTAAATATGGCTTCATGTTTTGTTTAATGTTGATTTTAGAGCTGATGTTTCTGGAAACAAGTGCACTAACAGGGGAGAATGTGGAAGAGGCCTTTGTACAGTGTGCAAGAAAAATACTTAACAAAATTGAATCAGGTAAGAACTTCCCATTAATAAACTTCCCTTGAGCACATTTTCCTCTCTAGCTCAGTAGTGTCACTTTTCAGTATTTCAAGGAGTGATCTGGTCACGGAGTTTCCTCTCTCTCCCTGCTGACCTGCAGTGGCCTCTTAGGGGATTGAAAGTCTTATCTACACTGGAGGTAGAAGCCCAGGCTCCTTCACAGGGACTTCTTCAGCCGTGTGGTCGCAGGGAAGCAACTGTGTGACAGGAAATGAGTTATGGGCACCTCGCTTAATCCTGCTGGTTACAGATCGGGCATCGTGGAGAATTTGTTTCTGAAGCTAACTGAGCATGTCACAGTAGCAACCTGTCTCATTATTGTTCACTAGTTGCTTCAGTAAAAATAAGTTTAAAACAACCCTACTATAGGCAGCTGACAAAATAATATATAGTTGTCATTTATTAGAGTTAATTTTTATTTGAATAGCACCAAAATCACATGTGGGCATTACAATTTTAATTGATTCATTTAACTGAATGCCTATTCTTTGTCGGTTGCTGGGATAAAAATAAATTAATCCCAACCCTTGCCCTCAGGAAACTGTCTTTCATGGGAAACAGTCAAAAGATAATTATAACACAGTGTGGTCACTGCAGTAACCGGGAAGTGCACCAGATCTTGGGGCCACACAGAGGAGAGCCTGCTTGCTTAGGAGGTGATGTCAGGAAGAGCTTCTGGGGAGAGACAGTGACTGAGCTTAGGCTTTCAGAGTGTGAGGAGAAGGAAAGGGCATGGGGCTGGGAAGGAGGGTAGGCCATCAGAGGGGCAGCATGAGTGGAGACTGGGGAGAAAGTTGCAGTTACTAGAAGAGAAAGACCACAGTGGGGGATGGCAGGAGAGAAGACTGAGGAGAGGCAGCAGCCAGGCCGGTGATCTTCACCCAGGCTTGAACTTTGCTCCGTGGGTGACTGAGTCTCCACCTTGGCTGGACGCAAGAGTCGCCTGGGATACGTACAAATTTGAATTCTAGGCCCCACCTCTGGAGATGCTGAGTTAAAGCCTCAGCATCATCATTTTAAAAAGCTGTCCTGTGTGACTTTCATGTTCGTCCAAGACAGAGGACCACTGCTGTAGGGCTGAGAAGCCATTCGAGGGTGGGAGGCAGAGAGTGATATGGTCAGGTTGTGGCTGGAGTCACATCGTGTGTGTAGGCGGTCACATCAGAGGTGGACCGAAGGGAGCTCAGGGCTGATAGCCAGCATACCAACCGAGGCATGTTTGAGTAATTCCAGAAAAGATGGCTGATTAAAGCTGTAACAAGGATGTGGAAGCAGAGATGAAGAGACACAGATGAATCTAAGAAACGTGTTGGCAGTGGCATCCTGACTCAGATGCTAACTAGCAGGCAGGGCCTTGTGACTTTGTGGGGTATTGGCAGAGCAGGGATCAGAAGATAAGAGGAGCCGCAGGTAACTCCATGTCCCAGCTGGGTAGCTCAGTGATGAGATGGCAGAACCAGAGGAGAAGCTAATTCACGGGAATCAGGATGGCTGTGTTTTGAAATGTTCCCTGGGTGGCATCACTGGGACAGGCACAGGGCTCTTCCAGGAACCTGTGGGAAGAACCCAGCTGGTGGTGCCCACTTGGGAGCCATCGGTGTACAGGAGTAGGTGCACCTGGGGAAGGAGTGTGACCCCAGAGAGCAGTGAAGAGTGGGAAAGCAGTGGCCCAGAACAGAGCCTTGGAGAGCGAAGGATGAGAGGAGGAGGGGAAAGGTCAGAATACAGGAAGACACCCAGGAACGTGAGTGTCACTGCTGCCCACATTCAGCCAAAAGGCTGTTCATTACCAAATGCATGGGAGAAAAGTCTTGTAAGCTAAGATGGGGGCTGAAAAGTATCCGGTGGGGTGGGCGAGAGGAAGTCACTAGCCATCTTTACCAGCAGAATGATGCAGGGAGGAGGTGGAGCAACTGAGCACAGAGAAGATGAGGAAGCAGAGCCCGGGTGTCTCCCTGGAGGAGGAGGCAGAGGGTTAGTTTAACATGAGAGGTTTCAGGAATGGAAGAAGTCTTAGCACCTGTAAATGCTGAGGGAGAAGAGAGAGGAAGGTAAAGGAGAGAAGGTGAGAGGGGAACTGACAGGGTGGGGCAGGGAAGGTGGTGGGAGAGTGTTTGTGCCCAGACCTCTGGTCTCAGCAGAAAGAGGGGTGCTCCATCCCTCTGTGGGCTTTTGGTCTGAAAACAGCAACAAAATACTCAACTTGATACAGTACTGTTATTTTTTTAAAGAGTCTACAGCATAAGTAGGTAACATTAAAATTGGCGTTGTGTTGAGTACAATCAGGCTCAACTTATTTAGATTACCTTCCCCCTTTGGTACCCAGGAAGACAGTGCATATAAGTTAACACACATAAAGCTTTCAAGACTTTTTCTCCTAAAATCATCAAAATCATAATTACATCAAGTGAAAAAATATACAGATGTGTTAGAATTCTTCAGCAGTACTTTTTCATTGTAATCTTCTAAATAGGCAGTATATTCATATGGTTCAAAACCCTTTATTTTCTCTACCCCTTTATACAGAAAGGTTAGCATATTATACATGCTGCACTTACTGTACCTTCCAATCATTACAAATCAGTGTTAGAGACTTCGACATACACATGTGCTAGTGTGTATATACATGCATAGTGTGTGTGTGTAATGTTCAATTTCGTATATTGCCATAATTTATCTAACCAGTCTGCTTTGGACATTTGAGTTGTTGCCGGATGTTACAAACAGTGTTGCAGTAAATAACCTTTTGTATATCATTTCACATGTGTGTGAGTGTATATGCAAGATAAATTCTCAGAAACGGAGCTGTTGGGTCAAAGAACATAGGCATTTGGAATTTATGTAGAGGCTGTCAGATTCCTCCTTTCAGACTTGAGGCAGTTTATCATCCCACTAGTACGAATGAAGGTGTTCTATTTCACTAAAGCCATGTCCACAGGGTATATTATCATGTTTGGGTCTTTACCAGTCTCATAGTGAAGAATGCTATCTTTGTGCTTTCATTTCAATGCTTTTTGTATACCTAATATATTCATATAATTCCAGATTCAAGTAAAGAGGATACAGTGAAATTCACCCTCTATTTCCCCCATCTCCTATCCCCTAGCATCTAGAGCTCTTTCTTGAAGTCAGCCACTATTACCAGTTTTTTATGTACCCATCCAATGATAGTTTTATGCCCATGCAAGCAAATATGTGTGTATTTTTCCTCTTTATTCAAAATAATGTTTTATATATATACAGTGTTCTGTACTTTGCCTTTTCCACTTAATATACTTGGGGGGTCACAGAAACGTAAAAACTTTTTCTAAAGACTTACTCGATCCTCAGGTGAGCTGGACCCAGAAAGAATGGGCTCAGGTATCCAGTACGGAGATGCGGCCTTGAGACGCTGCGGTCCCCGCGCCGTGCACAGGCCCCAAGCGCGCAGGAGTGTGGCTGCTGAGGCAGCTCAAGCGCAGGTAGGTGCCCACGTTGCTGCGGTCCTGTTTCCCACCCAGAGTCCCACACAGGCTTCACCGGGGAGGCTGCGTTGCTTTTTGAAGCTGCATTATGAAAAGGAGAGGTGATTGCATAACTAAAAGTTTACTCTCAGCAGTGGAATACACATTCTTCTCACGCTCACATGGAACACTCCTCAAAACAGACCACATCCAGGCCATAAAACACACTGGAAGACATTTAAAAGAACAGAAGTCATTCTGTGTCTTCTCTGAGAGCACAGTGAAATAAAACTAGAAATCTTTAGTTGGAAGATAACTGGGAAATCCAGAAATGTGAGTATTAAGTAGCATACTTCTGAATAATAAGTGGGTCAAAGAAGAAGTCTAAAGAGAAATTTAATAGTATTTTGAACTAAATGAAAAAAACACAACTTGTCAAAATTTGGGGGAGATTCAACACAAATAGTACTTAGAGTAAAATGTGAAGCATTGCAGGCATGTATTAGAAAAGAAGAAGGATCTAAATATAATCATATGTGTCCTCCATAAAAAACTAGAAAAAGAAGAACATGAAATCCAAAGTAGAAAGAAGAAAAGAAATAATAAAAATTAGATCAGGAAATCAATAGAAAAAAATTAGTGAAACCAAAAGTTGGTTCCTTGAAAAAATACAGTAAAGTCAATGACTCTAGCTAGGCCAAAAAAAAAAACAAAAACAAAAACCAATATAAACTACCAATATCAGAAATGAAAGCAGGGACATCACTACAGATTCTGTGGACATTTAAAGGATAATAAAGGAACACTATGAACAACTCTGCCCACAAATTTGATAACGTAGATGAAATAAACCAATTCTGCCAAAGATAGAATTTGCCAAAACTCACACGAGAAGAAACAGATAATGTGAATAAGGCCTATATCTATTTTAAAGAACTTGAAGCAATAACTAATAACCTTCCAAAACAGACGTACCAGACCCAGGTAGCTCCACTGGTGAATTCTTCCAAACATTAAAGAAGAGATTATACCAGGTCTCTGCAGTCTCCTTCACAGAACAAAAGCAGACAGAACACCTCCTAACGCATTCTATGAGGCCAGTGTTATCTTAATCCCGAAGCCAGATAGAGACATTAAAAGAAAAGAAAACTACAAACTAGTATCTCCTGTAAACAGAGATACAGAAATTCTCAACAAAATAGTAGATTGAATCCAGCAGTGTATAAAAAGAATTACATACTTCCAAGTGGGATTTATCCCAGATATACAAGACTGGTTCAACATTCCAAAATCAATTAATGTAATCATCACATCAACAGGGAACAAAAATCATATGATTTCATCAAGAGATGTAGAAAAATCAGTTGACAAGTTCCAATATCCTTTTGCAATGAGAACTCTCAGTAAACTAGGAATAATGGGGAATCACCTCAACTTAATAAAGTCTACCAAAACCTACTGCTAAAATTAGACGTAATGGTGAGAAAGTTGAAGCTTTCCTATGAATATCAGGTACAAGGCAAGATTGTGCCCTCTCAGCACTCCTTTTCAACATCAAACCAGAAGTCCTCGCTGATGCAGTAAGAAAAGGAAATAAAAGGTATACAGATTGGGAAGGAAGAAATTAACTAACTTTGTTGGCAGATGACATGATTATGTAGAAAATCCAAAAGAATCCACAAACTCCCATATAAGTGATTATATATTAATAGCACAGTTGCAAGATACGAGGTTAATATACAAAAGTCCATCACTTTGCTATATGCCAGCAATGAACAAGTGCAATCTGAATTGAAAAAGACAATACCATTTACATCAGTTTCCCCAAAAAGGAAATACTTAGGCAGAGTTGTTAACAACATCTATATGAGGAAAACCAAACTGATTCTAAAGCTCATGTGGAGAAAAGACAAAAGACCCCTAATAGCCAACACAGTACTGAGCGAGAACAAAATTGAAGGACTGTCACTACCCAACTTCAAAGCACTGTAAGCTGTTGCAGTCAAGACAGTATGGTATTGGTGAAATAGGAGATCAGTGGGACAGAATAGAGAGTCCAGAAATAGACCCATACACTGATGTTTGACAAAGGGTCAAAGACAATACAGTGAAGCAGAAATAATCTTTTCAGCAAATGGTCCTGAAACAATTGGGCACCCTTTTGCAAAAAATGAATCTAGACATCAGACCTTATACCCTTTACAAAAACTAGCTCAAAATGAGTCATAGATCTAAAGTAAAATGAAAAATCATAAAACTCATAGAACATAAAATGAGAGAAAATGTGGATGTCCTTGAGGATTTTGATGACTTTTTAGATACAACACTAAAGATACAATCCATGAGAGAAACAATTGGTAAGCTGAACTTCATGAAAAGGAAAAACTTCTGCTCTACAAAAGACAGTGTCAACAGAATTAGTAGACAAACTACACACCAGGAGAAAATGTTTACAAAAGACATATCTGATAATTGTTACTGTAAATATACAAAGAATTCTTAAAACTCAACAATAAGAAGAAAACAAACCCAATTTAAAAATAGACCAAAGACCTTACCAGATACCTTGCCAAGGAAGGTATCCAGATGGCAGTAAGTACAGGAAAAGATACTTCAAAAATGAGCTGTCACTACAAGCCTATTAGAATGGCCAAAATCTAGGACAGTGACAGCAGCTAATGCTGGTGAGGATGTAGAGCAATAGAAATTCTCGTTCACTGCTGGTAAGAGTGCAAAATGGTGCAGCTATTTTGGAAGACAGTTAGACATTTTCTTATGAAACTAAGCATACTCTTACTATATAATCCAGCAGTCTCACTGCTTCGTATTTACACAAAGTAGTTGAAAATTCATGTCCACGCCAATACCCGCACATGGATGTTTATAGCAGCATTGTTCATAATTGCAAAACTTGCAAACAAACAGGATGTACTCCAATGGGTTACCTATGGTCCATCCAGACCATGCAATATCATTCAGCACTGAAAAGGAATGAGCTATCAAGCCTTAAAAAACTTAGCATATACGTTCAAAGCATATAACTAAATGAAAGAAGAACCTTCAACGCATATAACTACGTAAAAGAAGCCAGCCAGGCTACATGCTACCTGATTGCAACTGTGTGACATTCTGAAAAAGGCAAAACTATGGAGACAGTGAAAAGATTGGGGATGAGAGGGATGAATATATGTCTGCGTATATTTGACCAAACCCATAGAATCTACAAGTGTGAACTGCGGTTTAACTATGGGTTTTGGGTGATTATTATGTGTCAGTGTAGGTTCATCCCCTGTAACAAGGTGCCAGCGGGCGGGATGTTGGTACTGGAGGAGGATGTATATGTGTGAGGGTCGGGGGTGTTTGGGAACTGTGTATAGTTGTTTCCTCCTCAGTTTTACTGGGAACCTAAAACTGCACTAAAAAAAAATTAAATCTTAAGAAAAAAACCTAAAGCCACCATTGAAACAACACAACAAAGGGTTTTGGCAAATTTAAATCAACATGGGAATTAAAATGGAATAAACACATAATTAATCTAAATAATCTGAAAGAAGACAGAAAAAGAAGGAAAAAGGACATAGAACAAATGGGGAAGATATGGAACAAAATGCTAGCATAAACCTTCCCAATTTAAAAAACATTAGATATTCTGCTTGAAATAATTTGTAGGAAATCCATATGCTCTTGCTCAGAAAGAAAGGAAAGTTGATGGGAATGATTGGGTTAGAGACTCTCCTGCCTTCATGTCAGTGATGAGTCTTTCTTGGGTTAGTTGAAGTCTAATCAAATGTGCCTCTAGCTAAGGCTTGTTTATAAAATTTGCAAATTGAGATTTTAACTTTCTAAAGCTTCCTCTTTTTTATGTATAGTCAACAGTATCTAATAGGCATAAGTAAGCTTAAGTAAAAGTTGGAAGTGTTCACTGGTTCCCTTTGTGACTTTAAGGTATGTTTGGACATTTATAATTATGCATATTTCTAAATCGTTCTTAATATTTTTTAGGTATTCATACAGTGGTATTTGGGACACAATTACGAAGCTTGAAGAAGAAGGTTTTGTTTTTTTTTTAACCACCATCTTTTTCTACTTTATATGGAAGTAGATCTTTGTGCAAAAAATAATAATAATAATTTGGTATATTATGCAAGCGAGTAGATGTGGCACAGCAAACTGTATAATAAATCCAGTTCAATGGACGAGACCATTAAATGTATACATGTATGTACAAGTGTTCTGTCTCACATCCGCCCTTTCACCCTGGTTCGGATCCTGGCTGTGTACTGTACGTATGCTTGTCCAGTGCGTCTCCACAGCATGGTATCTGACATATGGTATGATAGAGCCCTGCACTAAATGCAGTCTAATACTTTGGTTTTTTTTAATCATCTGAACTAAAATCTGTTCATTGTGAGGTGTGCTTTGATCATTATGTCAGTTATATTGCCCAGTCGGTTATGTTTGTGACCTGATATTCAGAGATTCTGGCGTTGATGGCCGATGCAATACTTACCACAGTCCACAAGGTGTTACATGTGCCACACTGGAAACACTAGATCAGAATTTACTCACATACTGAAATAAAGCGGTGAATGAAATTTTCTCATGAACTGTCTAGCACTCTGATTTTAAAGCATCTTTATCAGCTCAGTTCAGGAAGTAGAGCTAAGCACCCGATGAGTTTCAGGCACTAAGGGTGCTGGTACCTTTCACCAAACTTCCTAGGCAACAGATGCAGCTCTCAGCATTGGTCAGTGCAATAGCTGAACCAGGGCTGTTTACCTGGTCCCAGTGTGCTGATCATCTGGTCTTCCTGTTAGAAAACACATTTTTGCTACTGTGCTTTTTCTGGGATTAAGTATACAGCATCACTGCCTCCTTTTCAGTGTTTTATTGTTTTGCGTTCATTTTAAGGACACCCACTAAGGTTAATATTAAAGGAACACCTCTAAGAAATTTCTGTACACTTTCGCTAAATACTTAAATGCCTTACAACAGTTATCAAATTGACATGTTTTTAATTCACATGAGTTAATGTATATTGTATTACAAAGACTTGTCTAATATTTTAAAATGTTTATGCAAAAATATATAATAGAACTTTTCTTTAAAGCTGAAATACAGTACTGTTTAAAATTGAAAGGTTTAAATAGCATTCTTCACCTTCCATGTGTTCTTCCACTGTGACTTTTAGCTCAAACTCGTAAATTTGATTACCTTTAAGTTAGAAGCTGCCTACTGCTTTTGTTGTTTTGTTTTAATCAATAGAGCACAGCAGCGCTACAAACTCTGGAAGTGACTTGGATAAAAATATCAAGATGTAACTGTTTTAGATATTTTACTTTTGCTTCTTTATATCTTGAATATTTTATTTTGAAAAGTCAAAATATGAAGCCAATTCTCAGACTGATCTGCTTCTTGGACCTCACTGGAAGAATGTTTCATTCAGTGTCTTGTTAATAGGGGGTTTGCAAGCTGCTCATTTTTGAACAGCTTTTTGCATGGGGTAGGAGCATGTCTGTTTGACTACATCAGTTTATGCAAAAGCAGAATTTTTAAAAAATAAGATAAATGTTGGTTTAAAAGTGAGCCTGTTAGTTTAAACCCCAGGTATTGCATATAATTCCTCATCCCTTGACCAATAAAATTTGCTGGAGAACCAAACCATGGTGGCTCGTAATAAAGGCCTTTAGGAAAAAATGAAGAGGAAAGAAGATGTGGTATTTGGTCCCTCGAGTGTTTTCTACCACCAGCCAATCCTCTGATTCTTCTGACACCAGATGGGTTCTGTTCTGACATGGTCTACCTGGAAATGGCATCAGATCGCACAAGTTAAAGCCTGCGTCAACACCCACCACCACCCAAACCAACACATTTTAGGTGCCATTCACAGGTCCAGGATATCACTTGCGCTTTCCACCAGCCGGCCCTAAACCTGAGGTTCCTATGACCCACTCCTTGGGTTTAATTAATTTTTAGAGCAGCTCATAGAACTGAAAGTTTCCTTATGAGATTATGGTGTGTGCTAAGTCGCTTCAGTCATGTCTGACTCTTTGTGACCCTATGGACTGTAGCCCACCAGCTCCTCTGTCCATGGGATTCTTCAGGCAAGAATACTGGAATGGGTTGCCATGCCCTCCTCCAAGGGATCTTCCCAACCCAGAGATCAAACCCGTGGCTCCTGCGTTTCAGGCGGATTCTTTACCACTAAGCCCACCGGGGAAGCCCATGAGACCACTGGTTTATTACAAAAGCTACATATGAACAGCAGATGAGGAGGCACATAGAGCCAGGCCTGGAAGGGTCCCGAGCACAAGAGCCTCTGTCCCCGTGGAGTTTGGGGCGCCCCACCCTCCTGGCTCATGGCTATTTTCCTGTTCACCAAACAAGAGGCTCCTCAAATCTTGTTGTTTAAGATTTTTTCTAGATCTTAATGTCTAGCACTCCCTTCTCTGAGGTCAGTGGGTGGAGCCAAAACTTCCTTAGATCTTTCTTGTGACCAGCTGCACCCTGACCCTCTCTAGGGTGACCCTGAAGTCATTTCATTGGCATAAACTGTGCTCATTGGAGAAGGAAATGGCAACCCACTCCAGTGTTCTTGCCTAGAGAATCCCAGGGACGGGGGAGCCTGGTGGGCTGCTGTCTATGGGGTCACACAGAGTCGGACATGACTGAAGCGACTTAGCAGTAGTGCTCAAAAAGGACCCCTAAAACTCAGGAAATTCTTAGTCTTTTAGGAGCTTTGTGTCAGGAACCAGAAATAAAGACCAAATATATCTAATAGTGAATGTTATTAAATGTGTACATTTCCCACAATTTGTTAAGTTTGCAAGATGTCCTTAATTTACATTTCTAGAAAAGCATTTTCTCAGTCTTCCTAGAAGAAGATTCTACACTCCATTTAGACTTGAGATTTTAATTTATTTTTTCACACTCCAGCATCTAAGTGAAAATGAAAACATTACAAATTGGGATACTGTAATGGTTTTATTGAAAAATAATGAGTTCTTAAAAATGTAAGAGTTCTTGAAATCTTAAGAACATTGATTCCTAGCAGATCAATATTATTCAAGATGAAGAAAATGCTAAAATTAGTCATCTGAAGATTTGCATTTCATACTGTGACACAGCAGATGGTACTTTATTTTCTGTCACATTTGTCCTATTTGTTTGCTTTTTCTTCAGAGGGGAAAGTTAGTCTTTAAAACACCTGTAGATATTAAATAATTTTTTGTACTAGTTATAAAGTGATTTTATTAATCAATTGAAAACAGTCCAAGTTTGTCCCAGTTGTTGCTTGGTTGTTTCCTGACTATGTTTACTTCTTTAAGGAGTTGTTTTTGGAAATTTTTAGAGGGATTTATTTGAGAGCACTCAACTTGCCAGGTTCAGTAAGAAGAAGTAAGTTGTCAGCCATCAGCCCCTAACGTTAGAAACTGCCAGAAAATAATGTGATCAGGGAGTCTTTTTTTCTTTTAAAATAGAATTTATGTTGTTTTCCTTTTTTTTTTTTTAATTTTGAGGATTTTTGAACATACACAAGTATGGAGAAAATAGCATATAGAACCGCTGCATCAGCTGTTTTCCACAACTGTCTATTCATTATGCCAGTCTGGCTTTATCTACCTTTGCCCCACTTGTTTACACTGTAGTATTTGCAAACATCCAAAACCTCTGTCATTTCACCCAAAAATAGTTCAGCACACATCTCAACAAGGATCTATATTTAAAATTTGTTATTGTCAGCATACCATTGGGAACTTCAGAAGAGACACTGTTACAAGCCAAGAATGGTTCTTGTTTTTTTCTTGGAATTATATAAAGTTGTTTTCTGGATGTATTGAAGAAGCAAGATACACATCCTTTATCCAGTATCACTAGCGGTGACTTCCCAGCCTGTGGCTAATTGTACTGGAAGTTCTGTCTCTGAGCCCAGCGGACAGTGTGCCTTCAGGAGGGACACAGGGCAGCGAACCTGCCACCCACAGCCAGTGCAGCCTCAGAAGCGGGAGCCCTGGTCGTGCTGCTTGCTAAGACATTCAGTATCCCCCCTGCTACTCTAGCAACGCAAGGCCCTCTTAATTAATTCTTCTCAGTGTGTCCACATGAGGGAATGTACTGAACTTATGTACACATCTGTGGAACTTAATGCTAACCAAGTATGATGTGGTTGAGTCTGCAGGAATGTCAGCCTGCTCCTTCATGCTAAAGGATGAATGTTGTCCTTCACCTGTGGGAACTGGATGAAAAGTAGATAGCCTGTGCTCTGACGGCTCCCTTCTCTAATTTCTTGATGTCGTGTGTAAATTTCATTTTAAAAGAAAACTAGCATTTTAAGAAAAATTTTAAGAAAAAATGCTAACTTTCTGAAAATGTCACATTCCAAAATACCATAGAAATAATTGGATTCATTAAATATTTGTGGGCCAGCTAACTCTGTATGAGAGTAAAACTGCTGATTCATGTATGTTGAGTGGGAGCTCTCAAATCATTTTACACTGATTAGGAAATTTTTGATATAACTATTTCTGGGTAAGTCTACAGCATCAGAAAAGTCATCATATTGGTTTCTGTAGTCATAAACATTGGTTATATGCCCTCATGCTGTGCCTGTTTCCTGGGGAAAATGGTGCTCTTATAGGACACTTGTGTTTGTCTGAACGCCCCTTGATTTCTCCTCACCTCTGTGCCTTTGTATGGACTGTGCTTTGCTGTTCTCACCTATACTGCACCCCACTGTTTGTCCAGGTCTTTCAGGCTGAAGCCCCCTTGTCCTGGCAGGTGCAGCTGGGAGCTGTCCCCAGCCCTGGCCCCTGACACATGCAGACACACGCCGCTTCAGCATGTTTCTGTCCTGGCCTTTCTTTTGCTGTTGGTCACGTTGATCCATGTGTTATCTTTGCCTTCTCTGCTGGGCTGAGATGTCCTTTGCAAAGGGTGCCTTCTGTGTGCCCAGGGCCTGGCACACAGAAGGGACTGAAGTGCTTGTGAAAAGAACAGATGATCGGAGTTGGGTTTGTTCCCACATCCTTCTAAAGTACATGGACGTCAGGCCTATCCACTGCAAGGTGCCTGTATTACAAGTCCCCTAAAAAGTGGTCATATGATCCTGCTCAGTCCCTTCCTTTCTGGAGGGAGCCTCATAACTCTAGAGCTCATGTTCAATTGACATCACCGAGATGGTGAAATAGGAGGCCCCAGCCACCAGCTGCCCACCCACCCCCTCCAAAGACAAACAGTTAGCTATCTGCAAAGATAAGCAGCTCTGAGAGAGCTCAGGAGTCTACTTAAGAAAGTTCAGCAACTCAGTGGGACAAAAACCTGAGAATAATCACACAGAGATGGAAGGAAAAAGAGCTTCATTTTGTCTGCAATCTCCCATCCCCTAGGCAGGCTCTGCTCAGCACCAAGAGAAACCTCCCAGACTAGGAAGAGTTCCCCACCCCAGGAAAGGGCATGGGTGTGACCAGCTTCCCTAGCCGTTTGGGGCATCAAACAAAGGACCTGTTGAGTTTATCCCATTCAGAGACTGGCAAAGCTGAGACATAGAACAAGTGTCAGCCCTGCAGCTGTTAAAAACCATGGTTCCTAGTGCCCTGGTCCACAGTCCTCTGCAGCTTTCAATAGTTAGCACCCCATGGGAATTCCAGTCCCCAACCATCTCTACCAGCTCCCTGCCCTCCCCTGGCCCCACTGGAGCCCAGGATCTGGACTGGCAACCTACCCAGACCTCTGAAGCTCCACAGGTGCAAGACGCCAGCCTAGGCCCCTGAGGCTGGCCCCCACTGCCAGGTGCAAACTTGTGGCCAGCCCCTTGCAGCCGTGTGCCCACACACGCCCAGGCTGACCCCCATCGCCAGCTTCCACTGCTGTGTACATGCCTCTGGGAAGACACTGCAGCTCTGGGGAAGCACAGCACCTGCCTGATGGGCCCACGCTTGGCCCAGACCCTTGCTACCTGCTCCGTTCCCCACCACTCTTGTGTGTGTCTACAACCAGCCCCTGCCATCACATGTGCACCCGCAGCGGGCCTCCCCAGCCAGATGTGTGCGTGCCTCAAGCTCCAGGTCTTCATTGCTTCCTGCCCTGATCAGCTGGCCTCCCCAGCCAGATGTGTGCGTGCCTCAAGCTCCAGGTCTTCGTTGCTTCCTGCCCTGATCAGCTGGCCTCCCAGCCAGATGTGTGTGTGCCTCAAGCTCTAGGTCATCATTGCTTCCAGCCCTGATCCCTAGATGCTGAACCTAGAGGCACCACTGGGGAACCCACCAGCCAGCCCTTGCAGACACTGCAGACCCCCAACAGTGCTTGTCGGGAACCACACAGTGGATGCTGTGACCCTCAGTAACCTGAGTCAATGACAATATCCCTCCCACCCAGACACACACCTCACTTGACACCCTGTACCACTGGGCCTGGGTCACAGCATGTTCCAGCACATCCCCAACCTAAGGTGAAGGTCTTACACCAAAGGCAGCTCATAAAGTTTGGATGAGGTAATGGCATACACCCTATATGCAAGACCTCAGGGATCACAGAATCAGGGAATTGTGAGACCACTAAAGGAACATGGTAAATTTCCAGCAACCCTCCCTAAAGAAATGGAGATACATGAGTTGCCCAACAAAGAATTCAAAATAATTGCTCTAAAAATGCTCAGTGGGGTCGCAAAGAGTCAGACACGACTGAGCGACTGAACGGAACGGAAAAATGCTCAGCTACAGGAGAAAGATAAAACAATTAACAAAATCATGAAAGCAAGAACAAAATGAGAAGTTTAATAGAAAACATAAAGAAGAACCAAACAAATTTTGGAGCTGAAGAGCACAATGACTGAAGAATTTAATACAGAGCTTCAACAACAGACTAGATCAAGCAGAAGAAAGAATCAGTGAGCCTGAAGACAGAGCATTTGAAATTATCCAAACAGAGAAGGGGGTGGGGGAAGAATGAAGAGAAATGAAAAGCTTACAGGACTTCTGAGACACCATTAAGAAACAGTCTGCACATCAATGGAGTCCCAGGAGAAGAGGAGGAAGGGCAGGAAGCTTGTTTAAATGATGACTGAGAACTTCCCAAATCTGGGTAGGCATTTGGACGTCCAAGTTTCAGTCCAAAACACTCTTCTCCAAGACACATTTTTAACAAAACTGTCTAAAATCATAACTCCCAGAGCAGCCTCTTCATCGGCTTCACGCATAGTTATCCAGTTGTTTTACATTCTAGGTGAAGAGCCTTACTGTTTAAGTTGCAAGTTTTGTTGTTTGGATCAGTATTTCTTAGAAACGCTATCTGTACACTCTTAGTTGGCCTGTTGTTACATGACAGTACAGCCTGTGGGCAAGCAGTTGTCCAGGATGCCGTGTTGTCTGTCTGCACTGACCAGCACATGAGGCTGTGAGGAGCAACTGAGGATGTGATTGTCGATAAATGTCTGCTTTCAGGCCTAGACCTGCTCAGCTATCCCGGACTTGCAGGATGGATCATAAATGCTTGGGGTGAAATGTGTGAAATTGCTCAACACACACTCTGTTACAATTGACAACAATTCCTTGTGTTGAAGCAGAAGCTGGAGCTATAAAAACTAACTGCTGCCTTTTCAAAGCAGTAGTAGAGGAATGGCAAATAATAGTTTCCCTACTCTAATTTTAAGATGAAATGATTTCACCTTGAAGCTTTTAAATTTGTTTTTCTATTTAGGTTGTTTATATCTGTCTTTAGCTGATTTTTCAAATGTTAGTCCTACCTGAACTGTGAGAACTCTACTTTTGCACTTGGTGAAATTCAGTACCCAAGTGCTGCTTTGGTTGTTCACTGTATCTTGGATCAAGGTAGGATTTCGTGCGCACTTTTCTTCCTTAAAAAACAAAACACAGTTTATCAAGAAATTATGGAGAATTTTTAGTTTAACACTCATTTTTAATATTGTCATTTGAAATGTCTGTAACTGAGACCTAAAGGGGCATAGCATTTTTCACAATTTAAAAGTGTTCTCACATGTAACATCTGATTGAACCTTCAAAACAGCCCTTTGCAGTGGCACAGAACAGAAGTAGGCCCACTTCACAGCCCTGGTGCCTGAGATGCGGGGGCAGGGGCCACCACCCCCAGGAAGTGGACGGCAGGTCCAGGGGAAGCCCTGTGCTTCCACCATGCAGCACCATCAGACAGAGCCCTGAGTTTTCTGTTGACTGGAATCTTTTTTTTTTCTCTCCTTAAAATTGACAGCAATTTCAAACACCCATGTTTATTGGAATTTCAAGACCTGTAAAGCATTCTTTTTTATATAATTTTTTAACTGGAGGATAATTTCAATATTGTGATGATTTTTGCCATACATCAGCATGATACATCAGGTATACATCCTGAACCCCTCTCCCACGTCCCTCCGTACCCTAACTGGTATGAGTATTTTCCATGTTTAAAATACCTTTAGTGCTAAACCATTTGAGGTGGGAAACAAGTTGACTTCATCACTGTGAAGCCGTGCTTTAAAAAAGAGAAATTTGCAAGTTTGATAACTTGTTTTATTGTCCTTGTCTTCAACACATTGAAAATATTATCAATTGAAAATGCATAACTGAAAATGCATGCTAACTGGTTTTCAGAATGCTTGTCAGTATTCTTGTGTTTTGTCGTGAAAGCTGTATCGAAGTTGCTGTGGGTCGGATGTTACTCTGTAAAGGTGAGACTCTGCCTGGGGGCCTGTGCTCTGGCCGTGGCCCTCCTGGCCTGGAGGGTGCCTCTGCCTCACACCCCTTCCCACTACGTGTACTGTATGTGGTTACCGTGGCAACACTCCTGTGCCATCTGCCAATAAAGTCCTGACCCCGGCTGGCCCTCCTCTGTGCTGCTTCTCTTCTCTGCTTATTTAACTTGGTCCTTGAGCAAGAATAGAAGAAAAGTGTCTATGCACTTATTTTTACTTGATTTGTAACTATCTGATTATTCTACTCTGGCCTTCCTTTTCTAATTTCCAAGAGTAATGTTGGCTTTAAACCCTGGCAGGTGACTTCAGACTTACCCAATTCCGTTACATTTTGGGATCCGTGTATCAGCCTCAGCTTTAGGCCAAGTCTGCTGTTTGTCCTCAGGGATGTCCCACTGGATGGTGTCTCACTCATTGTCAGAGCTATTCTCATGGGGTGATCTCACACCAGCAGAGTGCTTGACTGGGTGTGGGTACAAGTCTAGTTCATAGAAAACATCATTGAAGGCACAGCCAGCAGTGTTGGGAGGAACCATCCATGAGGGGCCAGGTGCAGTGCCCAGCACGGGGCCTCAGCAAAGTGGGCTGTTGAAGGGGGCTCTTGGCAGGAAGCAGGTACTTGGTCCCGACCCCTAAGGTTCCTCTCAAGGGGCAGAAGCACAGAGACAGAAGACTCTCCCTCTGCCCCCATTCTTGTGAAATCCTCAGAGATCTCAAGCCCCAGTCAACACCTAGGTCGTAAAACCAGTAAAGGATGGATTAACAACGATGATAGTTGTCACAAGTACTTGTGTGCTTAGTTGCTCAATTGTGTCTAACTCTTGACAACTCCATGGACTGTATCCCACCTGGCTCCTATGTCCATGGGGTTCTCCAGGCAAGAACACTGGAGTGGGCTGCCATTCTCTCTCCAGGGAATCCTCCTGACCCAGGGATTGAACCGGGGACCGCTGCACTGCAGGTGGATTCTGTACCATCTGAGCCACCAGGGATGCCTCGTTGTCACAGGTAGTCACTGGCCAGTAGCTCGATCCACGTCTCACAGTCGATATGGCCAATGTTTTGGCTTTAAATCGAAGCCACATTCACAGCAAGATCCTAGGCAATGGGCAGAGCATCCCCTGCCCACAGGCCACCGGGCTCCCCACACCGGGGCGGACGTGGGCAGAGGGCCTCTGCTGGACCTTCCTGATGCTGAAGACACGCCTCACCTCCCTTTCTTCACTGT
This sequence comes from Aepyceros melampus, assembly GCA_006408695.1. Taxonomy (NCBI): domain Eukaryota; kingdom Metazoa; phylum Chordata; class Mammalia; order Artiodactyla; family Bovidae; genus Aepyceros; species Aepyceros melampus. The sequence continues at coordinate 132,593 of SJXQ01011762.1, forward strand.
ACCCTCTATAGGTAGCTCCTGATGGTGGGAGGGGAGTGGCATGTGAATGCGCCCCCTTCTGCTTGGGACGCTGCATTGTCATCCGCTCCCTGGGCCAGGGCATCTGCCTGCATGTGGGTGTGGGGGAAGCCTGGGAGTGGCGTAGCCAGTCAAAGATGTGCTCATCTTTAAGGCCATAAAGCCGAACTGCCCTCCCGAGAGTTTGTGCCAATTTACCCCCCACTAACAGTGCGGAAGTGCTGTGCTGTGCTTAGTCGCTCAGTTGTGTCCAACTCTTTGTGACCCCATGGACTGCAGCCCACCAGACTCCTCTGTCCATGGGGATCCACAGGCAAGAATGCTCGAGTAGGTTGCCATGTCCTCTGGGGGATCTTCCAACCTAGGGACCAAACCCAGATCTCCTGCATTGCAGACAGATTCTTTACCTTCTGAGCCACCAGGGAAACCCAGGAATACTGAAGTGGGTAGCCTATCCCTTCTCCAGGGTATCTTCCTGACCCAGGAATTGAACCAGGGTAGGCAGATTCTTTACCAGCAGAGTTACGAGGGAAGCCCAGCAGTGCAGGAGACCCAAACTTAAATCCATGCTGTTTACCCCAAAAAAAAAAAACAGGGTTTTGGGATTTTTTTTTTTTCCAATTAAGGTTTACATTTTGTCTTTATTAAGTTTTAACCTTTGGCGGTCATGAAGATGGTATTGTTTAATCTATAAACAGCAATCACAGGCTAGGAATGCTGCTGTCATAAAGTGGACACCACAGTTGTTCCTGGGAAGTCAGTCTTGCTGTAGAGGAAAGTGGAGCAGAGTTTGTGTGTCCAGAAGGGAACGCTCGAAAAACCAGCACCCTGGCTTACCTAAGCAAGCCCTGGTTCTTCTGAAAAACTTGATAAGCTTGTAAGTGTAATCAAGTTAAAATTTTATTCCTAGGAAAGGTTAGTCTGTATTTGGTGTAAATTCAGGACTTAAACCTCACTATCCAACAATCTCCATGTTTTGAATATGGTAAAGAATCTGCCTGCCAGTGCAGAAAACTCGGGTTTGGTCCCTGGACCAGGGAGATCCCCTGGAGAAGGAAATGGCAACCCACTCCAGTATTTTTGCCTGGGAAATCCCATGGGCAGAGGAACCTGGTGGGCTACAGTCCGTGATGTTGCTAAAGAGTCGGACAGAACTCAGAGACTAAACAGCAACAACAAATGTTCAAGGTCTGCTCCCAACCAGTTCAGGCCCAGGAAGGGAGGCTGTGGTCCATGGCCCTACAGGCCCCCGGCTGTGGATATGGGGGCCAGCCTGGCTTAACCATCACAAGCTTAGTTTTCAGGGGGATACATATTTTCAAAGAGTGGTATTTAGTTTTTTCTTTTTTCTGCTTTCTCTAGGAGTTTTTTTTTTTTTTTTAAATGCTAATACATTCTTATGTATCAAAAGTCAAAGCAGTGTGGAAAGTCACCCTGGGGCCTCCTTGCCTCCCCCTGGCTCCCTCCCTTCCCCTACACCTCATAGTAACCACGTACTAGTGTGTGCATCCCTCCAGAGTTTCTTGACATGGATACAGATGTTATTACTCCTTCCTCTCTTAAACAAAAAGCAACATGTTATACACATTGTCTTTTTCCATACACATTGTATCTTGGAGTGAGAGCTTTCTCCTTACTGAAGGCTCCAGAATGTTCCATTGTGTGGATATGCCATGTTTTCTGTAACCAGCTGCTTATTGATAAACAACTGAGTTGTTTCCAGTTCTCTGGTTCTCATGAGGTAATTCCAAAATACATGATTAGTGACAGCATCATCAATTTCTATCTTCATTGACATTCATTAGAAAAGTAACACCATTGCTCCTAGTTCAGCCTCTTCTTAGGCAGAGGCAAGAACAATTTACAAAATCGGATGGAAGGGGGAAAAGAAATCCAGCAAGAAATATGAAAGACTTTTTCAATGAAAACTTTATTAAATAAATACATAAAGATCCAACTTAAAAGGAGACATATCCTATTTGGGAATACAAAGACTCACTACTACTGTAAAGATGTCAATTGCCTCAAAATTAGTAAATTCAATACAGTTTAATAAGATTGCCAAATGGAATGTTAAAATAGTAACCGACACGCTCATTCAGAAGTTCATATAGGAAAGAAAATAACCAAGGAAAGTAAAGAACAAGGTAGGGATGGGGAGACTTGCCATCAGTTTAGTTCAGTCACTCAGTTGTGTCTAGCTCTTTGAAACCCCATGAACCACAGCAAGCCAGGCCTCCTGTCCATCACCAACTCCCGGAGTCCACCTAAATCCATGTCCATTGAGTCGGTGATGCCATCCAACCATCTCATCCTCTGTTGTCCCCTTCTCCTGCCCTCAATCTTTCCCAGCATCAGGGTCTTTTCAACTGAGTCAGCTCTTTGCATCACGTGGCCAAAGTATTGGAGTTTCAGCTTCAACATCAGTCCTTCCAGTGAACACCCAAGACTGATCTCCTTTAGAATGGACTGGTTGGATCTCCTTGCAGTCCAAGGGACTCTCAAGAGTCTTCTCCAACACCACAGTTCAAAATCATCAATTCTTCTGCACTCAGCTTTCTTTACACTCCAACTCACATCCATACATGACCACTGGAAAAACCATAGCCTTGACTAGACGGACTTTTGTTGACAAAGTAATATCTCTGCTTTTTAATTTGCTGTCTAGGTTGGTCATAACTTTCCTTCCAAGGAGTAAGCATCTTTTAATTTCATGGCTGCAATCACCATCTGCAGTGCTTTTGGAGCCCCCCAAAATAAAGTCTGACACTGTTTCCTTATCTATTTCCCATGAAGTGATGGGACCAGATGCCATGATCTTAGTTTTCTAATTATTGAACTTTAAGCCAACTTTTTCACTCTCCTCTTTCACTTTCATCAAGAGGCTCTTTAGTTCCTCTTCACTTTCTGCCATAAGGGTGGTGTCATCTGCATATCTTGAGGTTATTGATATTTCTCCTGGCAATCTTGATTCCAGCTTGTGTTTCTTCCAGCCCAGTGTTTCTCATGATGTACTCTGTGTATAAGTTAAATAAGCAGGGTGACAACATACAGCCTTAACGTACTCCTTTCCCTATTTGAAACCAGTCTGTTGTTCCATGTCCAGTTCTAACTTTTGCTTCCTGACCTGCATACAGGTTTCTCAAGAGGCAGGTCAGCTGCTCTGGTATTCCCATCTCTTTCAGAATTTCCCCACAGTTTATTGTGATCCACACAAAGGCTTTGGCATAGTCAATAAAGCAGAAATAGATGTTTTTCTGGAACTCTCTTACATTTTCAATGATCCAGCAGATGTTGGCAATTTGATCTCTGGCTCCCCTGCTTTTTCTAAAACCAGCTTGAACATCTGGAAGTTCACAGTTCATGTATTGCTGAAGCTTGGCTTGGAGAAATTTAAGAATCTTGGGTAAGAGAAAGCCAAGTAAGGTGGTAGGCACTGAGAGAGAGGATCAGAGGGCAGACAGACTGAAACCACCATCACAGACAACTAGCCAATCTGATCACATGGACCACAGCCTTGNTCAGGTATGACCTAAATCAAATCCCTTATGATTATACAGTGGAAGTTAGAAATAGATTTAAGGGACTAGATCTGATAGAGTGCCTGATGAACTATGGACAGAGATTCGTGACAGTGTACAGGAGACAGGGATCAAGACCATCCCCAGGAAAAAGACTTGCCATACCAAATACTAAAATGCACTGCAAAATTAAAATCTTTGAGCTCAGGTGTAGATCCATAGAGGAGCAGCATCTAGAACCTTTCCCTTGTATCTGTTGCAGTTTATGAAAATGTACGATGTGACATTTTAAATTAGTAAGGGCTCTTTCACTGGATGGTGTTAAGTCCTTTTTCTACCCATTTAATTGAATTTTTTCTACAAAAGGCTGATCTCAAATTCATATTGACCAAAAATTAATTTTAGTTGGATTAAAGGTCTAAAAGCAAATGGTGAGTGGTTTTGTTTTTTTTTAAGGCACTGGAAGAACATACAGAATTTTTATTATGACCGAAGAGTGAATCTTTCTGTAGGTGACACTAAATACCTCATCTGTAAAGAAAGTGTTTGAGGTTTGACATCACAAATTAGTATTTCCTATACAACAAACAGAAGCAGAGGAGATTAAGAAGAAGTGGCAAGAAAACACAGAACTGTATTTTAAAAATCTTAATGACCTGGATAACCACAATGGTGTGGTCACTTACCTAGAGCCAGCCATCTTGGAGTCTGAAGTCAAGTGGGCCTTAGAAAGCATCACTAGGAACAAAGCTAGTGTAGATGATAGAATTCCAGCTGAGCTATTTCAAATCCTAAAAGAGGCTGCTGCTAAAGTGCTGCAATCAATATGCCAGCAAATCTGGAAAACACAGCAGTGGCCACAGGACTGGAAAAGGTCAGTTTTCATTCCAATCCCAAAGAAGGACAATGCCAAAGAATGTTCAAACTACCACACAGTTGTACTCATTTCACATTCTAGCAAGGTAATGCTCAAAATCCTTCAAGCTAGTCTTCCACACTATGTATGTGAACCAAGAAATTCCTATATACAAGCTGAATTGAGAAAAGGCAGAGGAGCCAAAGATCAAATTGCCAACATCTGTTGGATCATAGAAAAGGCAAGGGAATTCCAGAAAAACATATACTTCTGCCTTATTGATGATGCTAAAGCCTTTGACTGCATGAATCACAAGAAACTGGAAAATTCTTAAAGAGATGGGAATACTAGACCACCATACCTGCCTCCTGAGAAACCTATATGCAGGTCAAGAAGTAACAGAACTGGACATGGAACAACAGACTGGTTCAAAATTGGGAAAGGAGTATGTCGAGGCTGTATATTGTCACCCTGCTTATTTAACTTACATGCAGGTTGCATCATGTGAAATGCTGGGCTGGATGAATCACAAGCTGGAATCAAGACTGCCAGAAGAAATATCAACAACCTCAGATGTGCAGATGATACCACCCTAATGGCAGAAAGCGAAGAGGAACTGAAGAGCTTCTTAAGGAAGGTGAAAGAGAAGAGTGAAAAAACTGGCTTAAAACTCAACATTCAAAAAACTAAGATCATGGTATCTGATCCCATCACTTCATGGCAAAAAGATGGGGAAAAAATGGAAACAGTGACAGATTTTTTTTTTTCCCTTGGGCTCCAAAATCACTGTGACTGCAGCCATAAAATTAAAAGATGCTTGCTCCTTGGAAGAGTAGCTATGACAAAGCTAAGCAGTCAGTTCACTTTGCTGACAAAGGTCTGAATAGTCAAAGCTATGGTTTTTCCAATAATCATGTACTTATATGAGAGTTGGACCATAAAGAAGGCCAAGCCCCAAGGAACTGATGCTCTGAATTGTGGTGCTGGAGAAGATTCTTGAGAGTCCCTTGGACAGCAAAGAGATCAAACCAGTCAATCGTAAAGGAAATTAATCCTGAATATTCATTGGAAGTACTGATGCTACAGCTCCAATACTCTGGCTATCTGATGCAAAGAGCCAACTCATTGGAAAAGACCCTGATGCTGGGAAAGACGAGGGCAAGAGGAAAGAGGAGCAACAGTTTTGGTGCCCCAGAGATGGTTGGATGCTATCATCGACTCAATAGACATGAGTTTGAGCAAACTCAAGGAGATAGTGAAGGACAAGGAAGCCTGGTGTGCTGCAGTCCACAAAGTCCAAAAGAGGAGGATACCACTAGTGACTGAACAACAACAATCCAACAAAAGAAAGCATGAAGTCAGCACTGGGCTAGGACAAAGCGTTTGCCGTGTGTTTACCAGGAGAGTGATATCAGATATACAGAGGCCTAGCTGGTTACGCAGGTAGAGACCCACTGGAAAAGGAAAAGGCAGTGTGCTTTCCCCATTTTCCCAAACAATTTTAAGCTTGGTAAAGCACATAAATATGCCATTCATCAAAAAAATAGATGATTGATCAACATGAAAAAGAAGCTAACCCTGGCTAACAGTGAAATTAAGATTCAGATAACCACATTTTATTCCTCATATTGCTAATGTATGGCTTGTTCTTTTTTGCCAAGCTTGCTAGAGGCTTATCAATTTTACTGATCTTTCCAAAAAACAGGTTTTGGCTTCATTCGTTTTTGTTCTCAATTTCATTGATTTATGCTCTTTTCTTTTTCCTTCATTCTTGAAGATGTGGTCTTGCTTTGCTTATTCTTTTCTAGTCTAAGATGGAAACAGATTATTGCTGAGAGCTTTTTTAACATAAGCTGTCAATGCTAATCAGTTCCTTCTAAGCACTGCTTTAACTGTGCCCAAAATTTTTTAAATTACAACATTTCATTTTTCTCCCATTTAAAATATCTTCCGATTTCTCTTGAGACCATCTTTTTGGTGGATTATTTATGAGTAGGTTATTTAATTTCCAACTGATTTGAAATTTTCCCTTCTTTACTGATTTCTATTTTAATTCCATCATAGTCAGAAACATGAGTTGTATGATTTTTAATGTAAGATTATTTTAATAACCAGGATATGGACTTGTCTTGATGAATGTTCCATGTGCAGTGAAAATTTTTTGTTCTTTTTTTTTTGGTAGAGTGTTCTATAAATGTCAATGAGTTGGTAATGGTGTTGTCTAGCCCTTCTAATGTCTTTATTAATTTTTTGTGTACTAGTTCTATTACTGATGTGAGTATTGAAGTCTTTAACTATAATTGTAAATTTGTCTAGTTCTCAGAGTCAGATGTGTTCCTTCATAATATTTCGCCTCAGGACAATTTGCTTTGTAGTTTTTTAATTTTTTAATAGAGTAGTAATTTTTATTTTGTTTTATAATCCACATTAAAGACAGTGACTTAAATGGCTCCTGTGATGTATGGCGTATTAGCTATATCAAAGGCCCTGAGTCCTGGCTATAAACACCTTAGAACTTTGTAAGATGACTGGCATTTTAACTGTTTATTTTTCCCCTTTTACCAGAAGACCCGTTTATGAGAGTGCACTAACAGGACAGAGGAGGATCAGTGAAGTCCGCCCGCCCGAGCCACATTGTTTCCTGTCATCACGCTGCTTTCCCCATGCCTGCAGAGAACCCCAGTTCATCTCGCATTCTGTCACTCGAGAGATGCTGTCTGCCATGCTTCCCGCAAGAGCCTGCCAGATTTTAGGAACATTCACACATTCACACTCTCACTGTTGGCACAGATGCTCATCTCTTTGGAAGCTCTGTTGTTAGGGTTGTTAGAGTGGAAGCCCGCTGCTGTGTCTCCTCCACTATAGAACTCTTCCACTCCCGACCAACTCTGACCCCAGGTGAGAAGAGGCTTCCCACATATCAAGCAGTTTTTCAACCTCAGCTGAGTGTCCTTCAGTTCAGCTCAATTCTGACAACATACTTGGAGAGAGTGGCAGATTCCACGAGTTAAAGCCTCAGCCCCTATCCCCTATCCCAACTTCAGATGCCAATCACAGGTCCAGGCTGTCACCTGTGCTTCTGAGCAACCACCCCAGAACCTCCTCCTTGGGTTCAACTAATTTGCTAGAGCAGCTCACAGAAGTCAGAAAAACAATCTACTTACTTGATTACTACCTTATTGTAGAGGATATAACTCAAGAACACCCAGATGGAAGACAGGTAGTGGGCATGGAGGGGAAAGGGTGCAGTTTCCTTGCTCTGTGGACACCATTCTCACATCTCCACCTGTTCACTGACCAGAAAACTCCATGAACCTTGGATTTCTGGGTTTTACAGAGGCTTCATCATATAGGGTGAGTGATTAAGTCACTGGCCATTGGTGACTGACTCAATCTCCAGCCCCTCTCTCCCCCCTGGAGGTCAGAGGTCAGGGGTAGGACTCAAAGTCCCAACCCTTTCTTCCCAGTTGGTTTCCCTGGCAACCAGGCAGTATTCTTAGGACTGGCCAAAAGTCACTTCAAAAATGTGTGTTGAAAAGGGAGCTTATTACAAATGACAAGGCACTCCTTTCACCTTTCTGGCTCTGGAGCTGTTTCTGGGACGGAGAACAAATGACCAGATTCTAGAACTGCTGTTCTCCTTCCCCCATGCTCCCAGCTTCCTCTGGTATCACTTCTCTCCTGTCTGAATACATCCTTTGGCTGTTTCTTTAAAGCAGGTCTTCTGGCTATCAATTCTCTTAGTTTTCCTGCATCTGAGAATGTCTTTATTTCACCCTCATTCCTGAGGGAGATTTCACTGGATACAGAATTCTAAGTTGACAGTTCTTTTCTTTCAGCACTTTAAGAAATGTGCCACTTACTTCTGGCCTCCATAGTTTCTGATGGAAAAAATGCATGTGCATATGAACTGTCCCCTTGCAGGTCATCTCTCACTTTTCCCTTTTCATCATTCAAGATGTCTGTTAGCTTTCAAAAGTTAATGATGTATCTGGGCTTGGATTTCTTGGGTTTATTCTGTTTCAGCTTCACTCAGCTCACCTGGAAGGATTTTAGCATCATTTCTGCAGATGATTTTAAAGCACTACACTCTTCTCTATGATTCCTATAACACAACCTGGAAACTTTTCTCCAGCCCTTTTCTGTACTTCAGATTGGATGATTTGTATTGATCTATTATCTTTGTCATCTTCAACCTGCTATTATGTCTATCCAGCAAGATTTTTTTTTTAATTTCAGTTGGAGTATTTTTCATTCTAATATTGTCACTTAGTTTTCCTATTATCTATTTCTCTACTGGGAGAAGGCAATGGCACCCCACTCCAGTACTCTTGCCCGGAAAATCCCATGGATGGAGGAGCCTGGTGGCCTGCAGTCCATGGGGTCGCGAAGAATCGGACACGACTGAGTGACTTCACTTTGACTTTGACAACCAAGTCCTGTGGAGAATGCTGGCATTTTTGTTTTATCAAGTAATCAATCTGTTTAGGCTCAGGCCCCAAGTCCTGGCGTGCCGGTTCCAATGTCAGTTCAGCCTTCAAAGCTTTTGCAGTGCTCTTTGGAGCTGCCTCACGTGTACAGAATTTCATGGTCAGTCTGAGACCTGAGGAGAGGTCTGCCAGGCAGCCCACTCTCAAAGGTGCTTGGCTGGCTAATTAGGATCAGGGGGACAGTGTGAACAAGGAGAGCACGTGAGGGAATGCTGGGGAGTTACAGAATATGTATAGCATTATTCCATATTTGTGCAAAAAAAAAAAAAAACACAAAACAGTGTATATGTACCTCCAAGTGCCTGGAAACAAAGGTCTGGTTTCCTGTAAGAAGGGATGTGGAATATTGGTGACGGGGTGGTATTGAAAGGAACTGTGACTTTTCACTCTATGCTTCTCTTTGAGTCAGGGCTTCCCTGGTGGCTCAGTGGTAAAGAATCTGCCTGCCAGTGTAGGAGACTTGGGTTCGGTCCCTGGGTCAGGAAGGTCCCTAGAGAAGGAAATGGAAACCCACTCCAGTATTCTTGCTTGGGAAATCACATGGACAGAGGAGCCTGGTGGGCTACAGTGTATGGGCTCACAAAGAGCTGAATGCAACTGAACAGCACATCTCTCTAAGTTTCTTTTGCCCATGCCCTGTCCCTTTTGTAATTTTCAAAGCAACAAGGTATGAGGGAAAGACTGGGGAAAATGTGGAGTTAATTCAAAGTGTCTACACAGAAAGTATCTTTTCCTGGATGTAATATACCTTACTAAATATTTATCTAATGAAAAATGCATTTAGGATCAATATAATCATCGAATTCTCTTCAACCATTAATGTACTAATCAGAATTACTGCCCACAAAACAGAAGCTTAGCCTGTAGCATTAATGAACTTTATTCACATTTTTCCAAGTAACTACAATATTACATACAAGCTAAAAGCAACACACAGTTCTTAGAAAACACAGCCCCGAATGCCCACCGCCTGAGCTCTGTGACTGTAGGTGCCTGGCCTTAGTGCCTTCAGAATGTTAAAGTGAGTGCAGTGCTCAGAATAAGCACACAACGACAACACAGGGAGACAGCACTGAAAAGCAGTTCTGCTACTTTTAAAGAAATCCGAAAAGAGGCCTCTAGCGTCTTCACGCAGGTGTCCTGACTTTCAACATGGAAAAAGATAATAAAGGAGCAGCTTTCTCCGCTCACACCAGCAGGCTGGGAGGAAACCTGGGCCCCAGCCCTGGACATGGTTCCTCTCACAGAATTTGGTACTAAGCAAACACTTAGAGTGGACAGCTCCCTACTCAGCCTACTGTACAAAATCCATTTCAAATATTATACATGGTTACACTTTCAGGATCACTTTTTAAATACTATTTAACTGATCACAAGACTATGGTAAGGATCCATGAGTCAGGCATTGGCAATTTGATCCCAAACCGACTATAGAATCACACTGTATAAATATTAGCACCATTTTTTTATCTAGTCCAGTGAAATGTAAAACTGCCCACTAAGCTACTTTCCACTGAAGTAGTCCACAGGACAGTTGTTTTCACTTTTAACGTATGCTTGGCCCCTCTTCCTCTTTGCCAGTGATACATTTGAACACTTTGATGAGCAAGTACTAACATTTCCACTGATAAAGTTTGTGTCCAGCACAGCCTCAGCACTCAGAAGCCACCTTTCAGTTGTGAACTTTCGCAGGGTCATGCAAACTCAGCCCACTGAAAGGCACATCAGAAAGGTGGCTTCTGAGTGCTGAGGCTGTGCTGGACACAAACTTTATCAGCGGAAATGTTAGTACTTGCTCATCAGAGTGTCAAAGCTTTCAAATTACTAGTAACCTACATCTGATGAATCAATGACAAAGCTATTTCATAAGAAGCACCACAAATGTGTGCTTACTACATTACAAGCAAGTCAGATAAACTATACCCTATTTTACTTTTAGTAGACTTTAAAAGAAATGTATATAGGTACTTGGGAATTTTCTGGCAGTGGAGGAGTACAAGCATTTTGACACCTCATAAATAGAGCAGTCTTTTAGGTTTTAAAAGGAAGAAAAGGGACAGATTCCTATTCTCATTCACCTCAGTCCAGCAAAAGTATTCAGGTGTTACTTAATATTTTATTATTGCTTTTAGTAAACAAAGAAAACAGGTTACAACAAGTTGTTTTAATTAAGAACTTAAAAACTAAAATTTTAAAAGGAGACTCTTATGCAGCAGTTATTTCAATCTATATTTTAAATATCACTGGATTCTCAGTTTCAAACTTTTCAATGTGAAAGGCAATTTTAAATTACCTCGCTGTTTCATAAGCTGTCTTAAGGAATAAGAACATGATCACAATGACATCAGTGAGAAGGAAAAAAGTAGGACATCAAGTTGTTACAATTTAAAAAATTTTGTAGCTTCAAAAGATCATCTTTACCCCTAAAGAGAAATAGCAAAATGAAACCCTAACCAACTAATGGCTTGGACACAGGAAGGGGATGCCCAGTTACTTCATACTGACTCATTCATTGTTCATGCACATTAAAAACACTTTAAAAAACCTTGTTCACTGGCCCTCCACTTAAAGGGGGGGAAATACTGGCCAATATCACCCTCTAGGTTCTTCCAGACCTGCATGTGGAGTTTGCAGTAGTAATTAAGCATATTAAATACGAGTCGGTGTCTTAAAGGAGAGAGCCTGGCTTGCTCAGGGCCTTGAAAGAGGTCAGGTTTCTAAGGCAGTCAGTCCATCAGTGTAGACCTGAGCTGCTCCCCACAGCCTCTTCCTAAGACTGTCAGCTACAACGGGAACAGAACACTGGAGCTGGTGGTTGAAACTATACATGAGGAAGTGGTTTTGAAGGAACAGTTTCCACCACCACATTACCAGAGAAATTTCATCTTTCGGTACCTGCGGTATTCAAGGATTATAACAACAGCAAGATTCACCAGAATCCCTAGCAAGGACATTTTGGACAACACATAGACCTTTCTCTTACTAAACATACATCGTAGTGACTAGGAGAGCTCTTTATATATTCACCTCAAAATAACCCAAATATTTTAAGTTTTTTTAAAAGCTCATGATTCTTCAATATGAATTTGCAAAGCTTAATATGATTGTGTAAGATGAAACTGTGTGAAGATTTTACATGGAATGAAACACTTTTGTAGAAATCAACCATAATACTTCAAAGACCCAGAGTAAAAATATCAAGGAAATGCTCAAATGCACATCAAACACCTAATTTTCATTCACACATCTCTACATGGTAAGCTGGCAAAGAACTTTTTTCTCTCTTATCAAGAATTTAGCATTCATCCTTACTGTAAATTCCTGTCTCTACTAAATGGAAAAAATGCTTCTCAAAACCACTTTCTACCCCAAAAGCAAATGTACTGGAGAGAAGGAAACACTTCATTGAAATGCTCACATCTATGCCCATACACACAGCAGCATCCCCTCACATTAGCTTCTACACAAAAAATCTCCCAGCTAGGAACCTATGATGAATGTATTTCAAGCAAAAGTCTGAACAATGTACATAATCAAGGCTTTGTTATTGGTAAGTTCCATGGAGGAGAAAAGTAGCGGTGATCCACATCTCTAATAGGTAGCTTAAAATGTCCCCCATCCCCAGTAAGCAAGACAATCTCAATTTACTAAGTGAAATTTCAGATTTTAAATTGTAAGTATCATTGCTAAACTCTTCTAGAAGCGGCAAAGTCCACAGTGGGTGAGTGCCAAAAGGCCAGACTGCAGCAAGTGACTGGTACCCCATTAAGTGTCCTTAAAATAATCTTAATTAAAAAGTGAGTCTTTGACTCAAAAGAAACTTCAGTACTACTTCTAAACACTTCATTTACTGAATGCACTTGAACTAAACTATTAATATGTGCCTAGATGACAATTTAAAGAGAAAAGATGACCCTCACCCAGCCCAGATAGTTCTTAAATATCACAGTCCACGTGAAGTGGTACTTGAACTGAAGGCAAAAAACATTTAATTGTTTAGGAACTACCAATGTTCTACAATACCTTCACTATACATGGAATCAAAAGTAGTGTTGAAACTTACTTTTAACTTGATGTTCAAAGCAAACTACACACAAGGAAAAGGAATCTTCTGTGGCAAGCTGGCGTGACCTTACCAGCTATGGAATCTGAGAAGCTGTTCAGAACAGGAGGAAAACAGGCTTCACCTAAACTGAGCATAGATACTGAAGTTAAGCATCTGTCAGCCATTTAAAGGCATTTGGTGTCAGTATCTTAAAAGATTAAGATGCTTTAAAACAAAACCCTTATAAGAATATCAAAGATTTAGGGAATTCTCCTCATAAATAACCAAATTTCTATGGCTTCAGGTGTCACCCTACTGCTGAGGTAGGTGACCAGGATTCATCAAAAGAGACAAGCTTTTGGAAATTCCCCAAGAAAAATCTTGCATAATCATTTGGTTTCTTAAACCTGTGTCCAGTTTCTTTTGATAATCTCTGTCTTGTTCTTTTCTTTCATTTACACTTTTAAAAAGAGGTTGTCCACGCAACTGTTCCTTCCTTCAAGCTCTGGCAGAATAGCATCTCATATACTCTGTCATCCAAGGGTTCTCTGAGGAGGCAGGCTTGACCCGCCTGTTTTTCTCCACATCAGCAGAGTGAGCCCGCTGCCTCTGAGCTGCTAGCCTCCTCTTCTCCAGCTGTCTTCTGCTCTTGGCTCGCAATGCTGATTCATGGATCTAAGGGGAGTCAGAATGAATGAACAGTCACTCAAGTGGCTTTGGCACCAATTTTCCAGAATATTCACAATGAAGCTTCCTCCAGGCGACCTGCAGCAGGGCAGAGGCAAGTCAGTCTCGCCATATTCAGGACTTCCGTGAATAAAAGTTTCTCAGAAGAGCCATTCCCCTGAGTTGTCTTACCCATTGTCAGCAATACAGAAACTAGGCAACAGAAAATGTCCACCAGACTAAATTTCAGTTGAAACAGAAAGCAACTAATCTACCGGAGAAGGCAATGGCACCCCACTCCGGTACTCTTGCCTGGAAAATCCCATGGATGGAGGAGCCTGGTAGGCTGCAGTCCATGGGGTCGCTAAGAGTCAGACATGACTGAGTGACTTCACTTTCACTTTTCACTTCCATGCATTGGAGAAGGAAATGGCAACCCACTGCAGTGTTCCTGCCTGGAGAATCCCAGGGATGGCAGAGCCTGGTGGGCTGCTGTCTATGGGGTCACACAGAGTCGGACACGACCGAAGTGACTTAGCAGCGGCAGCAGCAACTAAGCTACATGTGCCTTGAGAAACTGGCTCTGGAAAAGGATTGGAACTCCTTAGCATTAAGCAAGAATAAGTATTCCCTTGAAGGAATTTATATATTTTATAGCAAAATACTAACAAATTTCAAGATTTTATCACCTAAGATGTTTAATGAACCCCATTCAACTTAACTCCATAGGATTGCCAGAGGACAACTCTGTTATCTCAAATATCACCCCAAACAACACTATCTGCTGGAGTTCAGAAGTCTGTTTGGTAAACTTGGGACTATGGTATTTAATGGGAATTCAAACAGCCTGCACCTCTGCTTCTCTTCACTCCCTCTTTGCTTTGGGCTGGTGGATGCTCTTAGTACTAACACAATCACTGCTCTATGACCCCACACGTGAGGCACCCTCGTCTGCTTGCTCTCAGGTCTTTGCATGGGGACATGCCAGGCCTGAGTCCAAGGAGAACTAAACCTTGGGGGAGGGATGAGCAAGAGACATGCAATCACTCTAATTTAATCCAAAGAGAAAATAGGAGTCTAGATAGTTGTGGAGAAACACAGGAGATGTGATCTGATAGACAGCAACAAGGGGCTGAGGCGTGAGGTGCCAGTTATCAAGTCCAACAAAGCAGGAGCCTCTCAGGAGCCAGAAGCAAATCTAGACTGGCAGCTGCCAGCCCTGGCTGTGCCCCTCGGCTATACTTCCTGGGCCCCAGGAACTTGAGAGCCCCATGTCCTGCCCCTTCTCCACCTGGCTCAGTGTTAGTAAAACCTTCCAGCTACCAGTTCAGTTCAGTTCAGTCACTCAGTCGCGTCCGACTCTTTACAACCCCATGAACTGCAGCACGCCATGCCTCCCTGTCCATCACCAACTCCTGGAGTTCACTCAGACTCATGTCCATCGAGTCAGTGATGCCATCCAGCCATCTCATCCTCTGTCGTCCGCTTCTCCTCCTGCCCTCAATCCCTCCCAGAATCAGGGTCTTTTCCAATGGGTCACCTCTTCACATGAGGTGGCCAAAGTACTGGAGTTTCAGCTTCAGCATCATTCCTTCCAATGAACACCCAGGACTGGTCTCCTTTAGAATGGACTGGTTGGACCTCCTTGCAGTCCAAGGGACTCTCAGGAGTCTTCTCCAACACCACAGTTCAAAAGCATCAATTCTTCAGCGTCAGCTTTCTTCACAGTCCAACTCTCACATACATACATGACTACTGGAAAAACCATAGCCTTGACTAGACGGACCTTTGTTGGCAAAGTAATGTCTCTGCTTTTCAATATGCTATCTAGGTTGGTCATAACTTTCCTTCCAAGGAGTAAGCGTCTTTCAATTTCATGGCTGCAGTCACCATCTGCAGTGATTTTGGACCCCCAAAAAATAAAGTCGACACTGTTTCCACTGTTTCCCCATCTATGTCCCATGAAGTGATGGGACAGATGCCATGATCTTATAGTTTTCTGAATGTTGAGCTTTAAGCTAACTTTTTCACTCTCCTCTTTCACTTTCATCAAGAGGCTTTTTAGTTCCTCTTCACTTTCTGCCATAAGTGTGGTGTCATCTGCACACCTGACTTGTGTCAGTAAAACCTTCCAGCTACCAGTTAACTCCCAGCAAAACCCCAATTTCTAGGCAGCTAACATCCTGCATCAGAGAAGGCAATGGCACCCACTCCAGTATTCTTGCATGGAAAATCCCATGGGCGGAGGAGCCTGCTAGGCTGCAGTCCATGGGGTCGCTAAGAGTCGGACACAACTGAGCGACTTCACTTTTACTTCTCATTTCATGCACTGGAGAAGGAAATGGCAACCCACTCCAGTGTTCTTGCCTGGAGAATCCCAGGGATGGGGGAGCCTGGTGGGCTACCGTCTATGGGGTCGCACAGAGTCGGACACGACTGAAGCGACTTAGCAACAGCAGCAGCAACATCCTGCATCCTGTTTGTGATCAGATGCCCAGTCCTGGGCTTTCCTTGGCCCATCTGAGACCTACCATGTCCCCAAACATCACAGTAACCACAGGTATGATAGCCAGTGACAGCCAGGCCAACCCCACCCTCCAGGGGAAAGCAGAGAAGCCCGTTCGCTGGCACCTACCTCACGCATGGGGGCAGAAGCACAGACGTTGTGAGTTTTCTGGCTTCCTGTGTCCGTCTGTTTCTCTCCCCACCCATAGAGGGCAAACGGGTGCCTGTGTTCTTTCATTCTAGTGGATGACCTCTGAGGACTCTTGGTTCTCCTGCTTCCTCGGGCAGCTAAGGCACTGGGTGGTTGCTGAGGGTCAGTACTGCTGGCTGGTTTTTCAGGGTCTCTCTTCCTGATCTGTCGTTCAGGTTTCTCTTTTACATCTTTCACTGGCAGTGCTTTTTGAAAAAGGAGATAAAACAGGATGAATGCTTAAAATCAGGTTTATATATAATTACACACAATTTAAATATTTGGGATGGAAATTTCATAATGCCTAATTAAGTCAGTAACCTTTTTACTTACAGCTCGTTTCTACACGTTTCACTTAAAATTGACAGACAGAAACAAGTTAGTCTATCCCATTTTAAAATCAACAGTAAATACCAAGACTGAACCAAGCCTATTCAAAAGTAATAACCATCATTCGCATTCTGAGATTACGAGTCTCAACTGAATACTAGAAGCTAAAAAGCTAGAAAACGCCAGGGCCTAATCGCTTTCCCCTGATAAATCCAGTCATCTTACCATCTTGCTTCAGGGACAGATCTGGATTTGTGACAATCATTCACCAGCTGCAAAAGGTTAGTTTTTAAGTTACTCAACTGGAGTTTTAGGATTGTACTGCTTTATCATGCTCCAAGACTATGGAAAATGCTCCTTTCAGTTCTCCCGAGCTCTTTATAAGAGCTGGCTGGTGAACTTAACATGAAAAGCCCTCCATCACAATAAGGAGCGTTTTCCATAGCTCCTCACCTCCATGTACAGCTGGGTGCACCCAGGGGGAGGAGCTGGGAAGAGGGCTCTTATTCATGACAACATGAACCAGGGCCCCTGGCCTACACAGTCCTAAATCTGGCAGCAAGGCTGGTAAAACTCTGGTGGGGAATGAACTGCACACCTGAGGTATACTCAGATATTCAGGACACACTCCAGAACATAGCTGTTTCCCCTGATTACCCTTTATGACTGTCCAATCATTATTTTTATAACCATTTGTATAATCCTATATGATCTTATAATCTTATGCGATCTTATACAGGTTGTATTGCTTGTGTAAAGCCTTAGTGAGCCTATCTCTGTTCTTTGGAAGGAATGATGCTGAGGCTGAAACTTTGGCCACCTCAAGCGAAGAGATGACTCACTGGAAAAGACTCTGATGCTGGGAGGGATTGGGGGCAGGAGGAGAAGGGGATGACAGAGGAGGAGATGGCTGGATGGCATCACTGACTCGATGGACATGAGTCTGAGTGAACTCCAGGAGTTGGTGATGGATAGGGAGACCTGGTGTGCTGTGATTCATGGGGTCGCAAGGAGTCGGACACGACTGAGCGACTGAACTGAACTAAAAGAGCTCCTTGCACATCCAGGGCACCACTTTACAGACCCCCTTGCTCACACCTGTAGAAAACCCCTTGCTCCTGAAAGGAGTTGGTGATGGATAGGGAGACCTGGTGTGCTGTGATTCATGGGGTCGCAAGGAGTCGGACACGACTGAGCGACTGAACTGAACTAAAAGAGCTCCTTGCACATCCAGGGCACCACTTTACAGACCCCCTTGCTCACACCTGTAGAAAACCCCTTGCTCCTGAGGCTCCAGAATTTGGCTCTAGGTGGTGATTTTATAGGTTCCTATTCCCAAACCCCATCATTTTTAGGACATACTCATGTCCCTCACTCATAGTGGACACTTCCCTGATGACATCCATGTAATCCAGACACAGTGCACGTGTGAACCCTGACACATCACCTGCATTTCTGTCTGCAGCAATGACCTTTATCTACCAAATCATTTCCTTTATTGCTAAGCATTTTAAGGAGTAGACAGCACACGTCCAGCCCTGGGGTTCAGCGCTTCGCACGGCTGTGCACCGTATCTATAAACCCAGCACTCAGGCTGTCTGGGGACATGTGAGATGCCAGTCTTCCACTGAATCCTGAGAACCCAAGTCCCCTTATCACTCACTCTTCTGAGAGATGTGTCCGCACCTCATCCTCTTCCCTCCCCTGGATCTAGGTAGAAGGGAAAGAGCCCATCAGGACCAAGACAACGGGAAGTAGAAGGGGGTCCATGCCTGGCACAGTTACGACACTGGGGGGGGTGGGAAACAAGTCAACTCATCTTCAGGGATTCGTTTCCTTCTCTTCCTCTCCAGCCCCCATATGTCTAACTCAGACCTTCCAGGGAGCTTGTCCACAGAAGATGATAATGATTTGGTTCACGAGACAAGCTGAAGCCAACCAAGGAGAGATTAGGAAAGAGAATTCCAGCAAGTGGGGAACTGGCTTCCACAAAGACATGAAGAGAAGAAAGAATAATTAAAAATGACAGGTACATAAAGAGTCTATGGATGAAGGCATGAATGGGTAGCAGTAGGGAAATAAAGACCTTCTATGCCAAACACAGGAGTTTTATTTTTTCCTAACAATGAAGAAGAATCACTGAAGATTTTAGGCTGAAAAATGCTATGGTCCTATCTGCATTTCAGGAATGAGGCGTCTAGCAACAAACTTGCCCCCAAAGAGGTGGGGGCAGAAAAGACGGAAAGTCCAGGGTAGGGGGCAATGCTGGCAGGGGCCAAACAGGGAGAAAAGGACCAGATAGTGACCGCCACACCTGGCTGGTGCTCAGACTCACCTGGGCACTTGTGAACTGGGAGGTAGTACCCCGGCCTCTACAGAGAGCCACAGAGGGCTAGACGGGCAGCTGAGTGGGCGACAGACACAAAGCAAATGCTGGGAGGCAAAGAGGAATCTTGGGCCCCTACAGGGGTTGGGAGTGGATGGTCACGCTATCCTCCAGCAGAAAGCCATCAAAGATGGGGAAAGGGTACTTAACGACTCAGGTATGAGACACCCCTGGGACCTGCAGGCCACAGCAGGGCCCTTAATCAGGGGCCCTAAAGAGAATGTGGAATTGGAGAGAATCATAAGCAGGTAGGTGGGGCCTGAGGCTCAGATGCAGAGCAGATCCCCCAGAAGGAACACAGAGTCAGCAGAAGGGGAGCAGAAGTTGGCCCCCTGGACACCAGCACCTACTGAGCCAGTAGAAGGGATGAGGAGAGCCAGAGAGGGAGCCAGGGAAAAGAAGAGCCAGCAAAGTCTAGAAGCTTCCAGGAGAGAAGCTGGAGAAGGATGTTCAGAAAAGGACAGAGCAATTAACAGAGCCAAATTTTACAGAGAGGGCAGGAGAATGAGGACAAAACAAGACTGGGCATTCTAGGGTTTAAGAGACACAAACCACTATGGAAACACAAATAGCTACAAGGGTACATTGCACAGCACAGGGAATACAGCCAACACTTCGTCTAACTCTAGATGGAAATTGTGAATCACTGTCGTAAACCAGGGCTTCCCTGATAGCTCAGTTGGTAAAGAATCCGTCTGCAATCCAAGAGACCCTGGTTCAATACCTGGGTTGGGAAGATCCACTGGAGAAGGAATAAGCTATCCACTCCAGTATACTTGGGTTCCCTGGTGGCTCAGCTGGTAAAGAATCCACCTGCAATGCAGGAGATCTGGGTTTGATCCCTGGGTTGGGAAGATCCCCTGAAGAAGGGAAGGCTACCCACTCCAGTATTCTGGCCTGGAAAATTCCATGGGATTCCAAAGAGTTGGACATGCCTGAAAGCCTTTGACTGTGTGGATCACAGTAAACTGTGGAAAATTCTGAAAGAGATGGGAATACCAGACCACCTGACCTGCCTCTTGAGAAATCTGTATGCAGGTCAGGAAGCAACAGTTAGAACTGAACATGGAACAACAGACTGGTTCCAAATAGGAAAAGGAGTACGTCAAGGCTGTATATTGTCACCCTGCTTATTTAACTTATATGCAGAGTACATCATGTGATATGCTGGGCTGGATGAAGCTCAAGCT
>SJXQ01011762.1:153061-253032 GCA_006408695.1 Aepyceros melampus
CTCAGATATGCAGATGACACCACCCTTATGGCAGAAAGTGAGGAGGAGCTAAAAAGCCTCTTGTTGAAAGTGAAAGAGGAGAGTGAAAAAGTTGGCTTAAAGCTCAACATTCAGAAAACGAAGATCATGGCATCTGGCCCCATCACTTCATGGGAAATAGATGGGGAAACAGTAGAAACAGTGTCAGACTTTGTTTTTTTGGGCTCCAAAATCACTGCAGATGGTGACTGCAGCCATGAAATTAAAAGGCGCTTACTCCTTGGAAGAAAAGTTATGACCAACCTAGATAGTATATTCAAAAGAGAGACATTACTTTGCCGACTAAGGTCCGTCTAGTCAAGGCTATGGTTTTTCCTGTGGTCATGTATGGATGTGAGAGTTGGACTGTGAAGAAGGCTGAGTGCCGAAGAATTGATGCTTTTGAACTGTGGTGTTGGAGAAGACTCTTGAGAGTCCCTTGGACTGCAAGGAGATCCAACCAGTCCATTCTGAGGGAGATCACCCTGGGATTTCTTTGGAAGGAATGATGCTAAAACTGAAGCTCCAGTACTTTGGCCACCTCATGCGAAGAGTTGACTCATTGGAAAAGACCCTGATGCTGGGAGGGATTGGGGGCAGGAGGAGAAGAGGACGACCGAGGATGAGATGGCTGGATGGCATCATGGACTCAATGGACGTGAGTCTGAGTGAACTCCGGGAGTTGGTGATGGACAGGGAGGCCTGGCGTGCTGTGATTCATGGGGTCGCAAAGAGTCGGACACGACTGCGCGACTGAACTGAACTGAACTGAAAGAGTGCTCAAACAACCTCACAATTGCTCTCATCTCACACACTACCAAACTAAGGCTCAAAATTCTCTGAGGCAGTCTTCAACAGTACATGAACTGTGAAGTTCCAGATGCTCAAGCTGGATTTAGAAAAGGCAGAGGAACTAGAGATCAAATTTCCATCATCCATTGGATCATCAAAAAAGCGAGAGAGTTCCAGAAAAACATCTACCTCTGCTTTATTGACTGCATCAAGCCTTTGACTGTATGGATCACAACAAACTATAGAAAATTCTTAAAGAGATGGGAATACCAGACCACCTTAGCTGCCTCTTGAGAAATCTGTATGCAGGTCAAGAAGCAACAGACAGAGCAGGACATGGAACAACAGACTGGTTCCAAATTGGGAAAGGAGTAGGTCAAGGCTGTATATTGTCACCCTGCTAATTAACTTATACGCAGGGTACATCATGTGAAATACAGGGCTGGATGAAGCACAAGCTGGAATCCAGATTGCAGGGAGAAATATCAATAACCTCAGATATGCCGATAACACCCCCTTATGGCAAAAAGAGAAGACCTAAAAAGCCTGTTGATGAAAGTGAAAGAGGAGAGTGAAAAAGTTGGCTTAAAACTCAACATTCAGAAAACAAAGATCATGGCATCTAGTCCCATCACTTTATGGCAAATAGATGGGGACATAATGGAAACAGAGACAGACTTTAATTTTGGCGGCTCTAAAATCACTGCAGATGGTGATTGTAGCCATGAAATCAAAAGACACTTGCTCCTTGGAAGGAAAGTTTATGACCAACCTAGACAGCATATTCAGAGAAGGCAATGGCACCCCACTCCAGTACTCTTGCCTGGAAAATCTCATGGGTGGAGGAGCCTGGTGGGCTGTAGTCCATGGGGTCGCTTAGAGTCGGGCACGACTGAGCAACTTCACTTTCACTTTTCACTTTCATGCATTAGAGAAGGAAATGGCAACCCACTCCAGTGTTCTTGCCTGGAGAATCCCAGGGACGGGGGAGCCTAGTGGGCTGGCGTCTACGGGGTCGCA
The DNA here is from genome assembly GCA_006408695.1 of Aepyceros melampus. Lineage (NCBI taxonomy): Eukaryota > Metazoa > Chordata > Mammalia > Artiodactyla > Bovidae > Aepyceros > Aepyceros melampus. The sequence continues at coordinate 154,892 of SJXQ01011762.1, forward strand.
GAATCGGACTCAACTGAAGCGACTTAGCAGCAGCAGCATCAGACAGCATATTAAAAAGCAAAGACATTACTTTGCCAACAAAGGTCCATCTAGTCAAAGGTATGGTTTTTCCAGTAGTCATGTGAGAGTTGGACTATAAAGAAAGCTGAGCACCAAAGAATTGATGCTTTTCAACTGCGGTGTTAGAGAAGACTCTTGAGAGTCCTTTGGACAGCAAGAAGATCCAACTAGTCTATCCTAAAGGAAATCAGTCCTGAATATTCATTGGAAGGACTGATGCTGAAGCTGAAACTCCAATATTTTGGCCACCTGATGCAAAGAACATACTCACCGGAAAAGACTCTGATGCTCCAAAAGATTGAAGGCAGGAGAAGGGGACAACTGAAAAGGAGATGATTGGATGGTATTCCTGACTCAATGGATATGCGTTTGAGTAAGCTCCAGGAGTTGGTGATAGACAGGGAAGCCGGGCATGCTGCAGTCCATGGTGTTGCAAAGAATTGGACACAACTGAGTACTGAAGTGAAGAAGAGTACCAACTTTGTGTCTAATGACACAATGTATGTGTTGTCTAATAAAGACATTCTCTCTATTACCACTACATTTAAAATCAAATTCAATTCATGTTGACTGCATGTACATATCTGTGTGCATGTTAACAAAACTTAATAAAAAAATAAAATTACCAAGTAGCTCTTTAAAATCACGAATGTGGGATTTTCAGATGTTTCTCTTCTGAGTTCAAAATCTCAGAAATCTGAACATGCTCTACTGGAGAATCTATTCTTCTTCTTTTTTTTTTTTTCTTTTACTATAAATGGTTTGACATGTAGAGTAAGTTACCACCCTGGGCAAGACATTCCACCTTTCTTACGCCATTCGCATCTCAGATTAAATGAACTGATAATTGAATGAAAATGCCTATAAGAAGAAAAGGATTGTAGAAATGCTTATTATTCTGGGTACTTAAGGGAATGGAAAGGATGATACTGGTCAAATATGAACTGAGGTAACAAAGTAACAGCACAAGATAGATAGATGGAACAGACTTTATTTGTGTGCACTTCAGTAAACTGTCCTCTTCTCAGAGCTTTACTTCTCCTCCTCTGCAAAATGGGAGTATCGATGGTACCTCCTTCCATAATCACCTGATTTAACCACAATATCAAATGAGATGCTGCAGATCACTCACCACAGTTGCTGGCCCCTAGTATATGATTAAGACGACCTCGCTACTTACTATGATTACTCCTACTATCATTTCCATGGCAAGTCATTCTCATGGATTCAGTTATATCTGAAGAACTCTATTCAAGTGTGAATCAATCTGGAACAATTTGTTAATGCTATTTGCCAATGTCATAGAGCAGCTTGATGAACTTTTATGGTTTTATTTATAGTTATTCATATTTTCCCATGAAATAGAGAGTCTCAAGTTCCAACGAGGTTAAAAAATTTCCCTTCTAAAAATTTTTTCTTTTGGCCCTCAAACTTTTTGCATTGGAAAACTCTGCCATTTCGAACCTCTCAATCCAAATAAAGAGCCATAAACATACACACTGGAGGCATGACTCACCCATCTGAGAAACCAACACCATATACGCCCTCTGCTAACTAAATATGCAGGTTTACAGAATGCATATGTACAAAAAACTAATTTACTTCCTGTGCTCCCTGTAGTCCCATCTTGTTTTCATGCAGCTGATCCAACTTTCAATTCACAAAAGCAAAACCTCCTTAGAACCAAAATAAATACTAATCTTAAATTCAATGTACCCTGACAGCAAATAAGTTTGTTGTGCTTACTTCAGCATGAATAAAAAGCCCGCAAGGGGACTCCTACATAACAGTATATTTACAAGTTCCATTACCCACTGCAGAGATTGATATAATAAACCTATAATAAAAAGCCTCATGTTATAGATTTCTCTAATGTTTCTTATCAAACAACCTATATTATCTTGGCTTGTCTATTCAATTTAAAATAGGTTTTCAATAAGTGCCTCAAAGCTAGAGGTCATTTTCACTTTGTTTTCTGACATGTAGGAATGTTTACAGTCACTTTCTGCCCCCAGAATTGGAAAAATACGCTTGTCTGGTCAAGTACCTCATGGCATTAACCTATATATTTATTTTCAGCCTTGAACCATTTTCCAAACTATAACCATTTGTTGTCCCATTATATAATTTATTTTCTTTGCCAAGGAAGAGTAAGTGATCAAGTCCAGAGCACCACTATAATCTTATTTTGTCATATGTATACTAGATTTTTCAAAGAGCTTCTTCATTTGAATTTTCAAGTATCTGATGAGAACTCTCCATCAGGCATTCTCCTGAATGGTGATGCAAGCCACTTATATGAAACTGGCAGTCTTTCTGTCCCAGAAAAAGGAAGACAGATGGGAAGATATGAGTAGAATACTTGAATTCCTATCCACATTTCCATCTAAACATTCACAGAGAGTCCCGGTTACTAGTATCTATTCACACTGAAAAAAGATTTTGCTACCCTAAGCTATCAATGCATACAAATCTAAGCACTCATTAGTTAGACCAACCCTTGAGACTTCTTCAATTTATTGTCCCATTAAAATTGTCAAAATGTATTCATTCACCAGTTCATCCAGCAAATACTAACATAGCCCATATTATATTCCAGGCATTGTCCTAGCGTTTGGGATTCAAATGGAGAAAAACCAGAGAGAGCTGCTCTCTTCATGGAATTTACAGCACATCAGAGAAACTGGACATTAATCAGTCATAATAGCAAGCCCTCCATTATAACTATGAAACATGCTATGAGGGCAGAACCACACAGGGATCTGATGATGCTTCTGGGCGACTTAACCTGGGAAGAGATCAAATTTCTTTTTCCATTGGCAGAAGTAGGACTGTCCTCAGTTTTACTTTTTATCTATTTGAATTTCTCTTCAATTTTCTGGACTTTGAGTACATTTTTCTGTCTTGAGATATGATGGATATTCTTAACTACTATTACACAGGTAAATAAGACTGTATCTTCCCTTTCTTATAACAAATTATAAATAGTCTATTATAATAGCTTTTAAAATTCCATAGCATCCTTGGTTCTACTCTTCAACATTCTTGCCTGATAATTCAGATAACTTTTGCCGCAATCCTGACATCTCCATGACAAAAAAAAAACCTAAACAAAAAACCAAAACAAAACAACACTCTCTTCTGCACTCCAGAAAGTCCATAGTCCATCCTATTTTTCATGTATGACAAATCATGAGAAAGTAAATCCTGAGGTAGAACATGTCTTCAGTTTTCAGCATTTGTCCAAGTTCTGGGACTACTGCAAATAAGCTAGCCTCCTCTTCTGTATCATGGTTCTTCAAATTTTGAAAGTTTATAACCCAGGAAGGATTACCGCAAAGGCAGAGTCAAAAGAAACTTGGTAACATTGCAGTGATTTGCAAATTCATTTCATTAGCATCTTTTAGCAAAGAGGTACGAGGCTACTGTACATGTCCAAAAATTCAAGTTCCATCATTTCAAATTGCTCTGGTAATGTGTAACCCTTTGTTTCAGCTCTTTAGACTCCTTTACAGAGAAGCTGGTATCTCAATACGGTGCTGTATTTTTCAAGGTAAATTGCCCTGCATGTCAGAATATGGGGGAGCAGGAATCAGAACTAGAAGGGAGACCACTGTGTGAATATGAGATAAAGTGGCAGTGCATTAAACCAAAATCAAGACCCTTAATTCAACTTTTATGAGAACAGTAGAGAAACTTTCACTATCAGTCTCATTCTGAGAAAGGTGAAGGGCATATAGAACCAAAGAGACAGATTGTCATTAAAAATATTAAAAATAGAAAGCCTGCTGCACAAACTGGGTGATGCAACAGTGTGCACACGTTCTTTAACAGGCAGGATTTCTCTCTGCAGTTACAGCTATGAACCTCCCAAGTCTAACATCCCTGAACTCTCTTCAGAGTTAATGGTTCAAAAGGCAATGGAAGCATCTCATTAAGATTCTGTATCACACTGGAGGGAGGAAAACTAAAACAAAGATTTTCTCAGATCCTTCAAACCTCAGGATTTGTATCGTTTATGGGCTGTGGATGTTTTTAGAGAGAGAGAGCCACCTTGTGTGGCTTTGTGCTTTGGATAGACTATAAATTTCATCAAAACTAATTATCTAGGGAAATTTTTAAAAAGCCATTTGCATTTTAGGGTGAGATACTAGGAACTTGGGGAGAAGGAAATGGCAACCCACTCCAATATTCTTGCCTGGAGAATCCCATGGACGGAGGAGCCTGGTGGGCTAAAGTCCACAGGTCGCAAAGAGTCGGATACGACTGAGCGACTTCACTTTCACTTCACTAGGAACTTGAGTCACAAAAACCTCTAATTTCTAGAATGTAGGCTGCATGTAAGATCCAACAGGTTAAATTCGTCCCTGGCATTAACTGGGGTATGATATCCAGCACCATGGAGTCAACAATAAGAAGAAGCAAAGAAGTTATGAACAGACCTTCCAGAAAGGACTGTTGGATTCTTATTTATTTTTACAAACCTAAATCCAGGTCTTCCACCTGCACTTACTGGGGTTAGGAAGGATGGGGGACATGAGGAGTGACAAATGAGGCAGCCTGTAAGAAAACCACCAGATTCTTTCCAAATATTCCTTTTCTTCTCCCCAAACCCAATCTTCAAATACATACTGCAAGAAAAGGCTGAATGCTTGTAATGACTAAGCTCTGAGAAAGAATAACACCATTTTTGCTCATTCTCAGAATTAATGTCCTCAGGCTGGTCTCATGGATTCTTTTGGAAAAAGGAGATACAAGTCTTAAAAAAAAAAAAAAAGGATGAAGGTGGGATTGAAAAAAGAATAATGATTTACTAATTCTAAAGCATATACTTCTTTTAAATTCAAATTTTCAAACTTTATGCAAGTACCAAATAAGACACAAATGGAAAGGTCCCCAGCAATCCATTTATATACGTTTTATAAAAACTTATGGAAATTATGGTAAGATTAGGTACAAGAAAAGAACCATATTCAAGCTATGTCTGAAATTAGAATTTAAGTTTCCATAATTCTAAACAGAAGTAATAAGTCCAGTTCCCTATGCACCACAGACATATTAACCCATGATAACTGATTGTAAATATGAGACTAGTAGAGCCTTATCTATGCTGGGCGATAAGCTGCCTTCCAGTACTAAAAAAGCAAAATAGAAGACTAAGAACTCACAAGCAAAACACATTCTGCCTTTGTATACACTCTTTTCTATTCCTACAAACAGAACCTATTATGCTTTTCATCACCAAATTCAACTTTGAGACTTAAAATATATTGATGGAAAAAGACGTTTGCAGGACATGACAACAGTGTGAAAATGGCCATCTCCCTCCAACTCATGTCCTCTTAAAATAAGTACTGTGCTTCATGATACTTTCAATTGAGTATTAATACATGTGCCATAAAGCACACACTTACATCTCAAATTTTAGGTTATTCTAAATCTTCACAACCAAGATAATGACGACGGTGTAATCACCCACCTAGAGCAAGACATCCTGGAATGTGAAATCAAGTGGGCCTTAGAAAGCATCACTACGAACAAAGCTAGTGGAGATGATGGAATTCCAGTTGAGCTATTTCAAATCCTGAAAGATGATGCTATGAAAGTGTTGCACTCAATATGCCAGCAAATTTGGAAAACTCAGCAGTGGCCACAGGACTGGAAAAGGTCAGTTTTCATTCCAATCTCAAAGAAAAGCAATGACAAAGAATGCTCAAGCTACCACACAATTCCACTCCTCTCACACGCTAGTAAAGTAATGCTCAAAATTCTCCAAGCCAGGCTTCAGCAATATGTGAACCATGAACTTCCTGATGTTCAAGCTGGTTTTAGAAAAGGCAGAGGAACCAGAGATCAAATTGCCAACATCCACTGGATCATGGAAAAGCAAGAGTTCCAGAAAAACATCTATTTCTGCTTTATTGACTATGCCAAAGCCTTTGACTATGTGGATCACAATAAACTGTGGAAACTGCTGAAAGAGATGGGAATACCAGACCACCTGACCTGCCTCTTGAGAAATCTGTATGCAGGTCAGGAAGCAACAGTTAGAACTGGACATGGAACAGCAGACTGGTTCCAAATAGGAAAAAGAGTATGTCAAGGCTGTATATTGTCACCCTGCTTATTTAACTTATATGCAGAGTACATCATGAGAAACTCTGGGCTGGAAGAAGCACAGGCTGGAATCAAGATTACCAGGAGAAATATCAATAACCTCAGATATGCAGATGACACCGCCTTTATGGCAGAAAGTGAAGAGGAACTAAAAAGCCTCTTGATGAAAGTGAAAGTGGAGAGTGACAAAGCTGGCTTGAAGCTCAACATTCAGAAAACGAAGATCATGGCATCTGGTCCCATCACTTCATGGTAAATAGATGGGGAAACAGTGGAAACAGTGTCAGACTTTATTTAGGGGGGCTCCAAAATCACTGCAGATGGTGATTACAACCATGAAATTAAAAGACATCTACTCCTTAGAAGGAAAGTTATGGCCAACCTAGATAGCATATTCAAAAGCAGAGACATTACTTTGCTAACAGAGGTCCATCTAGTCAAGATAATGGTTTTTCCTGTGGTCATGTATGGATGTGAGAGTTGGACTGTGAAGAAAGCTGAGCGCTAAAGAATTGATGCTTTTGAACTGTGGTATTGGAGAAGACTCTTGAGAGTCCCTTGGAATGCAGGGAGATCCAACCAGTCTATTCTAAAGGAGATCAGTCCTGGGTGTATTTTGGAAGGAATGATGCTAAAGCTCATAGTTCGATACTTTGGCCACCTCATGTGAAGAGTTGACTCATTGGGAAAGACTCTGATGCTGGGAGGGATTGAGGGCAGGAGGAGAAGGGGACGACAGAGGATGAGATGGCTGGATGGCATCACCAACTGAAAGGACCTGAGTTTGAGTGAGCTCCGGGAGTTGGTGACGGACAGGGAGGCCTGGCGTGCTGCAATTCATGGGGTCGCAAAGAGTTGGACACGACTGAGCAACTGAACTGAACTGAACTGAATGTTATGGTTACAAACAATGTAACTTTGAAAGTAGCACAATAATTTAAAGTCTTAAGACTCCTTTTATGTCCTTGCAATCTGTATACTTTGAAGAGACCTCCAACTTTAAGGGGGGTTTCTTAGGCTATGTTCTCAACAAACAACAAAGTGGTTGGCAATGGCAACAAGATGATGGTCAAAATGATGTTGTTGTTGTTGTTTTTTTTTTTAAGATGATGAATTCATTTTTTCAATGGTCTTTCCAGATCCCTCTTGAATTCTAGTAGCTCAGCTTTGGTGCAGAGGGAGTAGATAAAGTTCATCCCCTGAACAGAAACTCAGCAATTAATTGCTTTCAGGAAGGAATGCAAGGCCTTAGGGAAATTAACAAACCTACTTCTGCTTATCAGGTTAGTTTTAACTACCAAAGACAATAAAACAAAAGCAAATAAAGGAACAACAAAAGAATGGCAGAGACCAAAGCAAAACAATCGCTGCTTTTCTCTAAGTATCTACATTCTTAACCTTACTGTTTTGCAACTGCTAGTTGCCCCTTGATAGCCACTCATAACTCAATCAAAACCAAATCCTGGGTCTGGCACAGAGGAACTGGTCCCTTGGTCTTTAAGGCAGAGAAAATTATAAACCAAAGTTCATTTATCTAGTGCCCATTACATGCATGTGCATCAGTTTAAACCAGTAATGGATGTGAAAAAAGGAAATAAACAGGCAAGAAGACTATTCTTGTTATTCAAAACCTAAAATAGCTAGAAGTTATACAAAAAGTTTGGTTTAGACTAATGGAGGTTGGAGCCAGGGGTTTTAGAGAGAAAACCGAAAGAAGAATACTTTAGGTTTAATCACTTGACCTACAAAAATAGAAGGAGCAAAATTCAGTGGACTTAAAGTCACGAAATTTGCATTATATTCTTTGGTTTATCAGCTACTATCCTTTTGATAACAGATAAGACACTTATTTCTCTTTTCTGAGCCTCAATTGCCTCATTGGACAATTCTTTTAAGATGTTCCTGTGTGTTAAGATATAAATATGGAAAACAGCTCAATCTACAGGTTGAGTTGGTTGATACTGCCAAAGGAGCAATTTGTAAAGAAGATAGTTGAGCAGTTAAAAAAAGGCATTTTAAAACATATGCATTGAGTATTAAAAGTGTGTTCAATTACAATTTAATAATATAAATAAAAATATTACCTTTTGTAGAATAAATCACAATTTTCTTTTAAAAGCGTTCACATATATTTTCTCATGTGAATTTTAAACCTTCTCTTTGAAACTGCATGGAAAACTGATGTATAAGCCACAGAAGAAAATGAGCTTCATTAATTTACAGTCACAATTCATCTTTTGACCAAAAACGGTGTCACCCAGCATGAACACTGTTTACCCTGACTTTGCTCTGATGTGTTTCTAAAAATAGAGGTAGCTGTTGCCAAAGTGAAATCTGATTTCAAAGGAGAAGGATTTACCAGCAGTTTAAAATATTCAAAGAAAGAAAACATGCCAGAAAGAAATTTTAAAAACAGAAGATTCATAGTAAGTGTTTTAAGTAATATCAGAAGTGTGATAATAAAGTGTATCATTTGGGAAGCATGAGGCTTCTCTTATAGTTCAGCTGGTAAAGAATCTGCCTGCAATGCAGGAGACCCCAGTTTGATTCCTGGGTTGAGAAGATCTGCTAGAAAAGAGACAGGCTACTCACTCCAGTATTCTTTGGGTTTCCCCTGTGGCTCAGCTAGTAAAGAATCCATCTACAATTCAAGAGACCTGGGTTTGATCCCTGGGTTGGGCAATCCCTTGAAGAAGGGATCCAGTATTCTGGCCTGGAGAATTCCATGGACTGTATAGTCCATGGCGTCGCAAAGAGCAGGACACGACTGAACGACTTGCACTTCACTTCACTTCTTTGGGAAGCATACTATTTGGACGGAGAATACGTTCACACAGGAGAGATCGAGTCTGCCCTGTTAACGATGACTTTCCTTACTAAGGCATGGATTCCACTGGGACCTGTATTCTTACTTCCTCTGTTCCATGGTTGATTAGTCTCTCTAATCCTTGGGTCCCTTTGCTAAGTCCCCTGGGTCCAGAAATAATAGAATACCATCTGGGAAATCTCTTTACTCCATCTCACATCCCACCAGTAATTGCAGGCTGGGTTGGATTTGGATTGGATGCAATGCTTCACTGTAGCTACCTTATAGTCAGTGTTCACTTTCTGTCCAACACTTACTGTATTTCAGGGGAAGTGTGTGTGTTCAGATTAGCAGATCCAGGAGGGAAATGTGTGGTTTTTTAGAACACATTGTCAGTAACTGGTGTGAATGAAGCAAGGCGCCTGCTGTATCAGTAAACAAAAGATGTTGCAGCCACCTAGCTATCAGCCACAACAGCTGATCATCCAACTGTGTGCCTTGAGGGGACTCAGTGGAGAAAAACAGGATTCAGCTCTAAATAGCTGAGGTTGCATATCAAAGGAATGACCTTAAGTCAAGCTCAGACTCCTGCTTCTTCCCAAACACAGAAAAGAGATAAATTAATTAATTTGAGATATCTGATTTTTCTTTAATAGTAATCTTCGATGTCTGACTACCTGATTTTTGTTGTCTGTCTGTGTGTGCTAAGTCGCTTCAATCCTGTCTGACTCTTTGCAACCCTATGGACTGTAGCCCTGCCAGGCTCCTCTGTCCATGGGATTCTCCAGGCAAGAATACTGGAGTGGGTTGCCATGCCCTCCTCCAGGGGATCTTCCTGACCCATGGATTAAACCCCTGTCTCTTACATTTCCTGCATTGGCAGGTGGGTTCTTTACAACTTGTGCCACTTGGGAAAAATGGCTATATATCCTGGCTTATCCCTTGTCTCTTTAGAACAGTCCCTCGGAGCTATCTGAGACCCTGCTTCCTGGACTGAAGTCCTCAGTCTATCTGCCGAATAAAACAATTCTCAACTTTTAGGTTGTGCATTTTTTCAGTTGACAGGAGTATAGGTGCTTATTCAGTATGTGTTTTGTGAGTGAATGTGTGATATAGTGAAGATATTTCCCTTTGGAGATTTTGACAACACTATTCAATCAAGAGGAAGAGACAGGTTTTCATTCAACCTAATATCCAGAGTTAGGCTAAGAGGACATCATTCTTAGCAAAGTGAAAAGGGTTTTTCTATCCGAATCTAATAGTACTGAATAACAACCTTCATAAGTGGCTTTGGAGAATAAATCATATTTTAGAGAAAAGGAGGGAGTAAAAGCATTAAAANCGCCTGCTGTATCAGTAAACAAAAGATGTTGCAGCCACCTAGCTATCAGCCACAACAGCTGATCATCCAACTGTGTGCCTTGAGGGGACTCAGTGGAGAAAAACAGGATTCAGCTCTAAATAGCTGAGGTTGCATATCAAAGGAATGACCTTAAGTCAAGCTCAGACTCCTGCTTCTTCCCAAACACAGAAAAGAGATAAATTAATTAATTTGAGATATCTGATTTTTCTTTAATAGTAATCTTCGATGTCTGACTACCTGATTTTTGTTGTCTGTCTGTGTGTGCTAAGTCGCTTCAATCCTGTCTGACTCTTTGCAACCCTATGGACTGTAGCCCTGCCAGGCTCCTCTGTCCATGGGATTCTCCAGGCAAGAATACTGGAGTGGGTTGCCATGCCCTCCTCCAGGGGATCTTCCTGACCCATGGATTAAACCCCTGTCTCTTACATTTCCTGCATTGGCAGGTGGGTTCTTTACAACTTGTGCCACTTGGGAAAAATGGCTATATATCCTGGCTTATCCCTTGTCTCTTTAGAACAGTCCCTCGGAGCTATCTGAGACCCTGCTTCCTGGACTGAAGTCCTCAGTCTATCTGCCGAATAAAACAATTCTCAACTTTTAGGTTGTGCATTTTTTCAGTTGACAGGAGTATAGGTGCTTATTCAGTATGTGTTTTGTGAGTGAATGTGTGATATAGTGAAGATATTTCCCTTTGGAGATTTTGACAACACTATTCAATCAAGAGGAAGAGACAGGTTTTCATTCAACCTAATATCCAGAGTTAGGCTAAGAGGACATCATTCTTAGCAAAGTGAAAAGGGTTTTTCTATCCGAATCTAATAGTACTGAATAACAACCTTCATAAGTGGCTCTGGAGAAGAAATCATATTTTAGAGAAAAGGAGGGAGTAAAAGCATTAAAAAGATCTATGGATTAAAGCTACAAAGTGGTCACAGAGAGAACAAAGGAATGAGACAGTGTTAAAAACAAAAATTTCCCCTCTATACCCTCATTATAAGAGAGGAGGTTCTAAGAGGTGAGAAAAAAGAGGGGAGGGTGGTTAAAGGATGGGGCCGGTAAATAGACTGCCGAGGGGACTTAGCCTTGAATCCTAATCCTGCCAAGTTAGAAGACAAGACAAAGGAAAAGACAGGAAAGGTCCAGTAACAGGATTGCAAACGAGTTAGTTGTTCTATAAGATCCCTCCAGCCTACAAAAGACCAAGCCTTTATATTCTAATTTGTAAGAGATAGCTTATCTTCCAAACTGAAATGATGAAGAAGCTGGTAAAGTTCCTTAAACTGCTGTAGGCTATTTGAAAGTACACTTAGGATTCAGGCATTAAAATAAAATAAATGACATTAAAATTGCATATAGATGGTAGTTGCAAAGGCAAAGTGGTATTTTGCAGAAAAATATAATCTGTAATGCATTTGTTTTGCAGTTGTTATATATATACACTCAATGATGACTGGGAAGGGTTTGTATTTTAAAATGGGTATACGGCAGAACACAGTAATTTGCTTAAATGTCAACTGCAAATTACAGTTTTCTTAAAATCTAGAAAGAAACATGCATCTAATTGTAAACTTATTGCTTCGGCAATGAGGTGACTTTCCTAAAGGGACCATTAAAGACATTTAATATTAATAACTGTCAAGTAACAAAGATTGTAAAATAGGAAATGGAATTAATATCACTTTTTCAGTAAGCAGAAAGTTGGTACCTGTATAGCAATTTAGAAATTAGAAAGTATTTTCCCTATCCTGGCTTAGTTTACATCTTTTTGTGAGGATATGTGTTCCCTTTCACAGATAAGTAAAAGCAGGTCTCATAGAGGTGAAATGACTTGAGGGGTTTAAGTGCTTCGGAGGCTCAGCAGTACAGAATCTGACTGTAACGCAGGAGATGCAGGTTTGATTCCTGGGTCAGGAAGATCCCCTGGAGAAGGAAATGGCAACCTACTTCAGTAACCTTGCCTGGGAAACCCCATGGACAAAGGAGCCTGGCAGGCTACAGTCCATGGGGTCACAAGGGTTGGATACAACTTAGTGACTAAACCACTACCACAATTGTATAAGTTTATTCATATAATGAATATCTGAGCTTGAAACTACGTCTCTGGACCATAAATGTTATCATCTTTCTATTGCATGAGTCAGACACCCGGCTAATTATTAAAGGGGGTAAAAAAAACAACAACAAACATGTGTCTCTGAAGGAATAACTAGCCACAGAAACTGGACAGAGATTTTGAGATAAGGTATAGATTACACATGCTTTTAAGCACATTATGATAAAAGGTATGCTCCTTTCCTGGTGTGAGTCCTGAAGACAGGCCATCAGGATAACTGCGATATGTACGCCAAGCTCAGTCTTAGTGTTATAGGCTGACTTCTGTTTCTCCAAAATTCATAGGATTGAAGCTTTTGTTATTCAGTCTCTAAGTCATGTCTGACTCTTTTCAACCCCATGACTATAAGGCACACCAGCTTCCCCATCCTTCATCATCTCCTAGAGCTTGCTCAAATTCATGTCCAGTGAGTCACTGATGCTAATTCTCCAGGCAAGAATACTGGAGTGGGTAGCCACTCCCTTCATCAGGGGATCTTTGCAACTTAGGGATAAACCCAGGTCTCCAGCACTGTAGGCAGATTCCTTACCATCTGAGCCACCAGGGAAGCCCAAGATTGAAGTTATAACCTCCATAACCACAGACTGTTACTGACTTGGTGACAGGGCCTTTAAACAGATGATTAAATTAAAACGAGGCCCTAATTCAACTGTCTGATATCCTTAAAATGAGAGTACATTTGTTCATACACAGAGGAAATATAGTGAGAAGGCAGCTTTTTGAAAGTCAAGGAGAGAGGCTTCAGGAGAAACCAAATGAGCCTAACCTTGATCTTGAACTGTCAGCCTCCAAAACGTGGGTCAATAAATTTCTGTTATTTAAAAAAGCCAGTATGTAGTACTTTGGTAGAGCAGTCCCTGGAAATGAATACAAATGATAAGAGAAAAGGATGAAGAAACTTTGATATGTGTACATGTTCTTGACTTTTACTGAGTGCTTACATTTAGCTAGAGGATATCCCAAGGGATATGTAATGCCAAAGAATGCTCAAACTACCCCACAATTGCACTCATCAGTAAAGTAATGCTTAAAATTCTCCAAGTCAGGCTTCAGCAATACATGAACCATGAACTTCCAGATGTTCAAGCTGGTTTTAGAAAAGGCAGAGGAACCAGAAATCAAATTGCCAACATCCACTGGATCATGGAAAAGCAAGAGTTCCAGAAAAACATCTATTTCTGCTTTATTGACTATGCCAAAGCCTTTGACTGTGTGGATCACAATAAACTGTGGAAAATTCTGAAAGAGATGGGAATACCAGACCACCTGACCTGTCTCTTGAGTAACCTATATGCAGGTCAGGAAGCAACAGTTAGAACTGGACATGGAACAACAGACTGGTTCCAAATAGGAAAAATAGTACATCAAGGCTGTATACTGTCACTGTGCTTATTTAATTTCTATGCAGAGTACATCATGAGAAACGCTGGGCTGGAAGAAGCACAGGCTGGAATCAAGATTGCCAGGAGAAATACCAATAACCTCAGATATGCAGATGACACCACCCTTATGGCAGAAAGTGAAGAGGAACTACAAAGCCTCTTGATAAAAGTGAAAGAGGAGAGTGAAAAAGCTGGCTTGAAGCTCAACATTCAGAAAACGAAGATCATGGCATCCAGTCCCATCACTTCATGGGAAATAGATGGGGAAACAGTGGAAACAGTGTCAGACTTTATTTTTCTGGCCTCCAAAATCACTGCAGATGGTGATTACAGCCATGAAATTAAAAGATGCTTTCTCTTTGGTAGGAAAGTTATGGCCAACCTAGATAGCATATTCAAAAGCAGAGATATTACTTTGCCAACAAAGGTCTGTCTAGTCAAGGCTGTGGTTTTTCCAGTGGTCATGTAAGAAAAAGCTGGCTTGAAGCTCAACATTCAGAAAACGAAGATCATGGCATCCAGTCCCATCACTTTATGGGAAATAGATGGGGAAACAGTGGAAACAGTGTCAGACTTTATTTTTCTGGCCTCCAAAATCACTGCAGATGGTGATTACAGCCATGAAATTAAAAGATGCTGTCTCTTTGGTAGGAAAGTTATGGCCAACCTAGATAGCATATTCAAAAGCAGAGATATTACTTTGCCAACAAAGGTCTGTCTAGTCAAGGCTGTGGTTTTTCCAGTGGTCATGTATGGATGTGAGAGTTGGACTGTGAACAAAGCTGAGCGCTGAAGAATTGATGCTTTTGAACTGTGGTTTTGGAGAAGACTCTTGAGAGTCCCTTGGACTGCAAGGAGATCCAACCAGTCCATCCTAAAGGAGATCAGTCCTGGGTGTTCATTGGAAGGACTGATGTTGAAGCTGAAACTCCAGTACTTTGGCCACCTCATGTGAAGAGTTGACTCATTGGAAAATACCCTGATGCTGGGAGGGATTGGGGGCAGGAGGAGAAGGGGACAACAGAGGATGAGATGGCTGGATGGCATCACCGACTCAATGGACATGAGTTTGAGTGAACTCTGGGAGTCAGTAATGGACAGGGAGGCCTGGCGTGCTGTGACTCATGGGGTCGCAAAGAGTCGGACACGACTGAGCAACTGAACTGAACTGAACTGAAATGAACTTTTTACAGACCAAACATAACCGTTTACAAGCATCTTAAAAAATTATTTGGCTGCATGGGGTTTTAGTTGTAGCACGCAGACTTAGTTGACCCTTGGCATATGGGAGCTTATCTTACAGACTGAGGTTAAACCTGCATCCGCTGCACTGGAAAGCAAATTCTTAACTACTGGACCACCAGGGAAGTCCATACAAAGTATCTTCTACTGCCAGTTACTTCCGAGCAGATACCTTCATATGCTAAGCCATATGAAATCACAGTAGTTCTAGAAGCTACATTACATATCATAGTCTTTTTTTTTTTACAGATGAGGACACTCTTCTCAGATAAAGTCAGTTGCTTAATACCAAAGTCAACAAAAACAGAAAAGAAATGTTAGGCCCTGGTTTGTCTGAATCCCTAAGTCATTCATTTTCTACTACAGAGATGCACCACAGGAGTTGAAATGATACAACTGAAGAGTAAGTATAAATTGTTTTTGGAAGAGATGTTGTTTTTGCACATATATGTCTCTGTGTTTGAACATATTCTGAATGTGAAAAGAGGTTAGAGGATGAAAACATCCTGTTTGTTTTGTTCCTGATCTGACTGTTCCTGGTGTTGAATAATATTGTATATTAAGGCAGGAACTTGTTTTATACCATCCATTTCTCTGTGCACTATGAACAAGAGGAAAACCTCAACTTTGTGATTTTTTGGTTAAGGGTATTTGTAACTAAAGTCTTTCACATATCCCCAGTAGACAATGAAAAGAATGCTGGGGACCAGTTTTTAAATGGAACATCTTGAACAAATCATAGCAAAAGAAAATTTGAGTCCTTGATAATTTAAGTGCTATTTTTACTACTAATGTGAATTCAACCCTGGCAAATTAAAACAGGAAGAATTAATTGGATATGCAAATGAGATTATTCAGTATATAAATCTAATTACATACAATTTGCTTTAACAGCATGAAAAAAGAATAAATTGTTCTATGTAAATTGATTGTCTTAAATAACCACCTGTAGCCCAACAAAAATTGTCTTGGAAAAGCTATATTGTAAATGCAGACGTCCAAGTTAATAACATAATATTCTTCATAGATCTTGTCACAAGAATCTCTTTACAACGACGTCTGCTTATACTCCTGATGTACAATAAGGTATTATCAGGTTTCTAGAACACAGGAAATAATGTCACAAGTTGGCTTTACTTTTCCCCTAGAGCACAATAGATTGACAAGACACGTTGATTTCTGAAACACTTAATGCTTTCACACAGACTAGACTTGAAATCTGAGCAATTTTCATGTCAAAAAATAAGAAAGGAAATCGGGTGAAGTGTGCCAGTTTTTGTTAATTTAGTGGTGGCTCTCAAATCTATTTAATCAAATGCTTTCAATACAATAGAACACCTCTACCACCTACCTTTAAAAGTAGTTTCTTTGCCAGTTAGTTTAAGCAAATGCTTTTTGAATACTTAACTGGGAAAGGAGGCATTAATTCATGAAGCTTGTCTTGGGAGCAAGCAGAGTCGTACCAGATGTTTGCAAAATACAAGATGAGGGATTGGCTTTTTTTCTCTCCATTAGGAAGAGGCACTGTGTCTGTCCCTTCGTGTAGCATTGACACATAGCCCAAACAGAAATACCAAGCCAGTTTTCTTAAGGGTTTGCCCCACTGAGGCTGGTCCATTTTCAATGACGCTGATCAAAGAGCTCAAAGGTCTTCGTTTCTGAGACTCTCTTACAGACAAATCACAGAGGCCATGGTGAGTTAAATTCATGGATTCACCTGGGCAATCCAATTTCACCTTCACTTTGTCTTCTCAGGTTTAGACGCAGGTGTTGTGCAGAACAGTGAACAAATATAGTTATGTTCTTGAATTGAGTGGTAGATAGAAGAATGAATGGATAGATGGACAAGAGACAGACAGAATGAGCATGGCAAGATGGGTGTAATTTTCCTTTGCTATCAGATTCATCCTTAACTCTAAGAATCAAGAGAGGTTCAAAAAGGAGCTTATAAGATGGTAAACATATTAGAAACCAAAATCTCTGCAGCTGGTGGTAAAGAGGGCTGTAGAGCGATTTGTCCAAAGGAGACTTTTTTCCTATTGTATTATGAGGACAAGTGTTGCTGAACCCTCTTCAATCCCTACGACAGAAATCAGCAATGACAGCTTCTACTGTTGTTGAGCGTATCTCTGCCCAAGTTCTTTTCTTTGGGGAGATAATTAGAACTTACCTTTAGGGGATTCCTTATCTACTCTTCCGTCCCTGGCAAGGAGAAACACCAGTTGGGGAACAGGGCACAGGAACAGATGTCCTGGCTCTGTGTGCCTGCTTATAGGCGATAGCAAATGGAATCATAAAGAGAGGTCCAAGTTAATGATAGTCTCAAGGGATGAACCTGAAATCAACATCAGGCTGACTGTGGCCTTAGAGTGGAATGAAACACACAACAGAGTGATCAGGTACAAGAGGAAAAGGGGTTTAAATCTGATAAGAGCAAATGAATTTGAATGAAAAGTAGGAAGCAGCTCTAAGAGAGGTTCTCTCTGCTAGAACGTAGAGCTGTAGCCAATATTATAAGATACCTATGACCTCAGATGTGGGCAGTCGGGGGCCCTTTGAAAGAGACTCCAAAGCAGTGGCTTGGTCTCACTCTAGAGCTCTGAGCATATAAACCAAAACAGTGACAGTTCTATCACCTCCTTTATTCCTTTCCTGACTCTTTTCACCATCTCACTTATGCCATTTATATTATTAATCTCTTTATTAACTGTTTTCTCCAGGTGGAAGGGAAGCAGGGGTTCCTGGCCTATGTTTTCACTCCCCACCTTCTCAGCATCTAACCTAGCATCTGCATTGCAGGAGCTCTACAATGCTCAGAACACAAAAGATAGGCATGCATACAAGTCGGCGGACGAGAGAACACAGTTTGATAAGAGCTTTTCAGTGGTCAAGCCCTATGAGGTCACTTGAGGGGAAGAGATTATACACAGGGATAAAAACAGCTCCATGGAGACGATATAACTCAGCTTGCTTTGTTTAAGCACTTCCTACATGACAGGTATTGTGCACAGGGCTTTAAAGGGATTATTTTAATACAATCACATCTGCCCAGGGAGGTATGTACTGTTACCATCAACCTTTTCCAGAAGCAGACACAAGTTTAGAGCAGTTAGGTCACCTGCCCCACATCACAAAGCCCATCTGTTGGTGGATTTTGCACTGGGATCCAAGCAGTCAGAATGTATTATGCCTCTTGGGTCTTGAAGTACAGGCAGAGTTTTAAAAAACAGAGATGAGTAAAGGACTAGCAGGGACAAAGACAGAAGAACAAAAATAGATACGGTTTTTATCTTTTAACTGCCAAAATACGCATATGTGTGCTCATTGAACAGGAGGAAAGAAGCTGGGGAGAGGATGAGTGAGAGACAGAAAGGCTAAACATATTAGATTTGGCCATGACATAAATATTACGTAGAAGATGCATGAAACATACCTGCTTCTAAGTATACACACCTATAAGCTGAAGGCAGTGGTACTGAAGAGAACCAACACATTCTATACAATTTATGTGGTTTATATGAGGAAAGTGAGTATCTTCTTTTTCCTCATTTTCATGAAATATTTTGGGATCCACCAAATTTAAGGTGTGAAAAAGCACTGATATAATTAAATATATTATTCAACATTATACAAATATGGCTTGCAATCTGACTGGCTTTTAAAGTTCCATCTGTCGATACTGGCTATAATGTAATCCTAGCTTCTAAGCAATTTTCCTTGCTGGCGTCAAATAAACTCTGGCAAGCCAGCAAATAACACAGTTTTAAAAATCCACCTACCGGATACCAAATTGCATTGTAATTCAGTGTTACAAATCTTGCCACAATCTGGAGGACTATTTAGAGTAACAGAAATGTAGACTAGGGCCATCCTGAGGGTGAAATAGAAAAATATCAATTGAAAATAAAATGGGGACCAGTCTAGGGTGGGACTAATTGAGATGGTGCACTGACATGCATACACTACCAAGTGTAAAATTGGTGGCCAGTGAGAAGCCGCTGCATAAAACAGGGAGCTCGGCCCAGGACACTGTGAGGACCTAGAGAGGTGAGATGAGGCAGGAGGTAGGAGGGATGATCAAGAGGGAGGAGATAATATGTATACCTATGGCTGATTCCCATTGTTGTATGACAAAAACCAACACAACATTTTAAAGCAATTATCCTTCAATAAAAATTAAAAAAAAATATATAAGCCACTAAAACAAACCAAAACCCCAGTAAGTTTGAGAACTCTGTGGGACTAAAGTTGATGACTTTAACATTCTCCATGACAGAATTTATTTCCATTTATTTATCTGACCTATGTCAACAAAGTTTTCATCAGATATTTCCTGCAGTCATGAAGAATAAAACCAGATCAGATCAGTTGCTCAGTCATGTCCGACTCTTTGCAACCCCACGAATAGCAGCATGCCGGGCCTCCCTGTCCATCACCATCTCCTGGCGTTCACTCAAACTCACGTCCATTGAGTCGGTGATGTCAACCAACCATCTCATCCTCTGTCATCCCCTTTTCCTCTTGCCCTCAATCCCTCCCAGCATCAGAGTTTTTTCCAATGAGTCAACTCTTCGCATGAGGTGGCCAAAGTACTGGAGTTTCAGCTTTAGCATCAACCTAGATATTTTAATGCAAAGGATGATTTCTGGACAATTAAAGTGTTTTTTCCTTTCACATCTCTGAAATACCTGAATACTTCGTTCTCCCTGGGAATTACCAACAGAACATACACAGATCATTTCAAATCTATTTATAGAAAATTCAATAGGTTTTCTCACTCACATGCCACAGCAGAAATACCTAACATAATTAATGGAATAATTTGGGAACAACCAAGTATTTGACAATATTTAATTTCCTCAGTCATTAAAATGTGATCCATTTGTTGCACACAAATGCATCTTTTGAAATACATACTTGGAGTTATGTATCAGAAATATATAATGAATACACTAAGTTGTAGTGAAAATTTGGCAGAATCTTTTTTGATTTGTGAAAAAGCAAAATTGAGAAACCAGCAGAAGTCTGCCTGACCACCCCTCAATTTTTCTCTTTTCCCTTTAATCACCCTATTCTCTTCCTTTCTTATACCCTGCTCAGCAATTTACTGCTACCTGCATTCACAGAAGGAAATCAGCTGACGAAGGTGACATATTTAAAAAGAGGTCTTACAATATGTAACTGGGTGTTTTAGGATTGTATAATCCCAGGAATAGCCTCATTATTAGAAAGGATCCTCTGCTTCCAAAGTCATTTAGCAAAAAAGGAATCAGCCATTACTAATGGAAAATTTGATACCAAGAGCTGAATAGCAATGTTAGTATTTTTGATCAAGAATCTTCTTTGTATTCTTTGTATATACATACACTGCGTTTGTTATATGTATGTATGTGTGTTTTTCATATACATGCATACACACACTCACATATCAGCTACCCCTGGACATCAAAGAGCTGCTCTTGATGCTATTCATGTGTCAACCATTGTTCAGTTTTGTGGTTGTTCCCAAGTAATATTGCTGCTTAGTTGCTTCAGTTGTGTCTGACTCTATGCAACTCTACAGACTGCAGCCCACCAGGTTCCTCTGTCCATAGGATTCTCTAGGCAAGAATATTGGACTGGGTTGACATGCCCTCCACCAGGGGATCTTCCTGACCCAGGGATCAAACCAGGGTCTTCTGCATTGCAGGCAGATTCTTTACTGCTGAGCCACCAGGGAAGGCTCAAGCAATACTGAACATCAGCCAACGTTCCTTCAGAACTTTATCAGGTAACCACTGCTTCTTTACTATATATATATATTTTTTTTCTTCCTTCACATCCTATTCTTTCTCAAACCTACCATTTCTTGATTATATATTCTCAGTCAGACATATTTCTGTACAAAAATTGCATATCACCTTTTGGTGAAAAAACTTATTCTTTCCATGCTAATCAATCTATAAACAGCCTTCCAAATCTCTGAGGAAAGAAAATGTTGTTTCCTAAAAGTACAGCTCTGTTACAGAATTCAGCTTTTACTCTGCTGTTTCTACAGTAATCTCATGTATGATATGTTAGGGTTTGCTTCTGTTACTCAATTTAAACTCTTCAAACTGTCACACTTTACCATTGAGGAACCTAGGTTAAAATTTTAAGTCCCCTTTTTGATTAAAACCCCGGAGGCAGGCCATGCCTCACAGGAGATAACTTACTCCTTATCTGGTGACTCAGAGTCTCCTGGTCCTTAACAAAGCCCCATTCTATTAATTCTTAACTGATGACTTATAACCTAGTTTCCTGACCTTGCGAAGAGACCCCCTCTCAAAGATGTATTTACTGTCGGATTTTTCCGGGTAATTGTTTCTTTAAGAACTGGCCAAGCGCTGCAGGGTGGTCAGTCAACTGTTTCGACTTAATTATCTGCAGACCTATCCCACCAATCAGATGTCCTCACCCCACCTACACCTGCCTATGGCCCCCTACCACATTGTTCCCAATATCCTGACCCCTCCCACACCTGCCTGTGATTTTTCGGTATAAAAGTTCCTCACAATTGATGTTCGGGGTTCATCTCCTTGAGTGGAGACTGAACCCCGGCGCGCCGGCCTAATAAATCCTCTTGCCTATTGCATCGAATTCGAGTCACTGTGGTCTTTGGAGCGACAGATTCTGAGAAAAGGCCGCGAGGTCTTACACCATCATGTAATGAATTTTCCAAATACTGCCATTTCAGAGTTCAGAAAGCTTTCACATGGCAAGAAAAGCAATGTCAGATCATTCTCTTTACTTGCTTATAATCCTTTAGCCCCCAGCTACATCCCCTTTAAGTCAGACAAAAACAGATTTTGTTTTACATATAAATGTTGATGGTTTTCACTGTGAGTGTTTTTGGTTCACTGAATTCAATTAACTAAGTTCTTAAAAAAAAAAAAGACAAGTGTGTATTATGTGCTTTTTTGACAATTTTGGCTCTAGCAAGGGGAGAGTGGGTAGAAGTCAAATAGCTTACTTTTTCCTTACGTTATTATTTTAACAGTGTCCAAACAAGCAGTCAACTTTGGTCTATCATTCAGTCATTTGGCTTTATCTGCCCAAAGGCAGATAATTGACAAGATTTTCTTTTCCCTTCTGTATTCCAACCATGCATAGAAATAGCAGTAGTAAGCCTCCCTTCTCCTCCAACAAAACATTAATGTATTAAACTTTTCCTAATCAATTTATTTCAGATAATCTCATTCATTCATTCATGTGTTCACTTAGTAAGAATGTACTGAGTGCCTGCTCTGTGCTAGGCACTGTTCTGGATGTTTGTGATACATCGGTGGATAAAACAAAGATGTCTGCCTTTGAAGAGCTTACATTCTAGCAAGAGAGAAATACAACAAGCAAATATAAAAGACAAAATATATGGTAACATACAAAATATACTTCAAAATGTATGTGGAACAAGATGAACAGACTCATGAGGGTGGAAGGAGGTAGATAGGACTACAGGTGTGGTTCAAGGTGATATGTTATAAATGTTAAGACAACTTCATCATTCTTACCACTTAGAAAATTCCCTAGGTTTTTGGAGCCTTCTGCCAAAAATGAGAATGAAAATTATACATATGGATTTCTTATTCTAAGACAATAGAGAGATTTTAAGCACTGCCAGTTGAAGCATGTCACTAGCCATCAGACTCTAAAATGATTTAGTCATTAGCCAATGCTAACCTTTAATATACTCTGAAAAGAGTTCAGGGTAGAGATCTGAGGCACTCTGTACTCTGGGAAAACTGGCAGGACAGGCCTTCTCATAGTTGGATATTAACATTTCCATGAAAAAATTTTATGAACCTGAATTCTTGCATCTTAGCATACTTATAAAACCATTAACTAGGTTATCTGTTCCTCGTGACTAGCAGCAAGCTTCTATGGAGATGTGTGCTTGGTTGCACATACTCCCTGTCTCAAAATAAAGTATATGCTGACATCCCAGCCTTCCCCTTGGGAGCAGTTCTTTGGAGCTATCTGAGAGGCTGTCTCCCAAGCTACAGTCCTCAGTAAGGCCTAAATAAAACTGCAACTCACAACTCTCCCTTTGTTTGTTTTTATTTCAGTTAACAGCATCTACATTAAGCCATGAATAGGAAGTCAAATGCGAGTGAGAACTAAGGCAGAAACAAATGCAGTAATTTATCTAAAGAGTTAGAAGTTAAAGTCGTGCTTGAGAAAAACAATAGCTACCATTTGCTGGGTTTCTACAATCTGTGTTGCATTGTGCTTGACATTTATACATATAACTCATTATAGACATCATTTATCACCTCAGTCGCACAGATAGAATTTGCTTGCTCAACTGTGTCTGACTCTTTGGGACTACAGATAAGCAACTTTACTCAAGGTCACACAGTTGAAAAACACAAAGACTTTTGGTTCTAAGTATGAATTTCAAATTCAATAATAACCAAAATGGGTTGTATTCTGCCTGTCTTAGAAGTAGGGCAAAGGAGGACATCAACTTATTAACTTTTTTAAAAACCCTGTGTATGTAAGAAAATGGAAATTATGCACTGCATTTACAAATAATTAAAAACTGACAGAGAGATGTCTATGTGGGAGTATTGTTAATTCTAAAGTAAATGCCCTTGAGAGAGTTAATACTGTTTTATCGTTCAGCAGAAAATGTATCTGAATGAAGCAGAAAATAGTCTTCAAAATTTTTGATGCTTTTAAAAACCTCATGCTTGAGATTCTGAGAGGATTGTACAAACATGCTAGGATTTCACTGTTGATATGATGCGGAGGGGCAGCTAAATAATGAACCGGTATGAGTTTTTTAGGTTGGGGACTTTGGAGACTGTCCTATAACAAAATACATTAAGAAATACTATTTCATAAACT
Source organism: Aepyceros melampus (assembly GCA_006408695.1). NCBI lineage: Eukaryota > Metazoa > Chordata > Mammalia > Artiodactyla > Bovidae > Aepyceros > Aepyceros melampus. Next base: position 178,843 of record SJXQ01011762.1, read on the forward strand.
ACTTCATTCATAGGTTAACTCAGAGAACTTGAGGAAGTAAGATAATCAATTCCTGGATTTTCTTCTCTTTGAGGTGAACATAACTCTATGAGGCTGTAGCTCCCTATCAGGTTGTAAGCTGGAAGACTCTGGGAAAATATTATGCAACCCCTAAAGGCTACCAACATTCTATCTTCTCTAATTTAAAAAGCATATCTAATATTTTTCAGCAGGAAGAGAGGAGACAAGGAGGAGAGGGGATGGAGTCCATCCTGGTGACAGTAAGTACTGAGAGCATCTGGGATTAGGTCTCTTCTTTCTGCTGATGGGTGGAAGGCACTCCCATCAAGATTACAGAATGTTATAACCTCTGAATGTGATCAGAAGAAGTTGAAGTAAGAAAAGAAGAAGGCAATGTTGGGTGACCTTCAGCTTCATATCCTTTTATGGGCACTTTCAGGGGATCCCTGGTGGGAGCTACCAAAACTACTGGAGGACAAAAGGCAGAGAACTGAGATCCAGTTATTCCTGGAGAAGGAGCCAGGAGAAATGAGATTATGTATGTGCAGAGGCATCAATGTATATGTGCTGCTGCTGCTGCTGCTAAGTCACTTCAGTCGTGTCCGACTCTGTGCGATCCCAGAGACAGCAGCCCACCAGGCTCCCCTATCCCTGGGATTCTCCAGGCAAGGACACTGGAGTGGGTTGCCATTTCCTTCTCCAATGCATGAAAGTGAAAAGTGAAAGTAAAGTCGCTCTGTCTTGTCCCACTCTTAGCGACCCCATGGACTGCAGCCTACTAGGCTCCTCCGTCCATGGGATTTTCCAGGCAAGAGTACTGGAGTGGGGTGAATGTATATGTAAATATATAGAAACACAACACCTTTGTTTTGTTCTTAATTATTTTCAAACTCTAATGAGAGATGAGGCATGACTAAAATGTTGATAAACAAAAAAAGTATATGGGAACTAGAAAAATTAAGAGAGAATACATTGATTGCAAATGATATCTCACACATTCCCTTTTTCTAACTTGATTTTTTTCTTTGGAGGTTGTCAGACTGACCTGTCAAACATAACATAAGGCTATTGTTTTCAAAGACATATAGAGAGGAAGCAATTTTTAACGGTTATCCAGAGTGGTGGTGTTAAATAGGGAGGTAAGGAATGAATAGTTTTCAGTTTAAACTTAGTGCAACAGAAAAAAAAAATTATCACATGATAATTAAAAATTCTAGTGCAGAGGAATATATCTTACTGATAAGTATTTAGTTACAAAATTAAGTGAATCCATTCAATAATGGAATGACTCATGCCATGTTTTTCCACCAAAAAGAGTATCTTTATTTCCCAATTCTAGAATTATAAAAAAATTCTGAATGATTAATATATGTAATCATTTACAGATTTAAAAAATCATAATATCTTCTCTACACAAACCCAGCAGTGAATATTTTCTGAAACAACATTTTCTTAGGAAGGAATGCTTATTTTCTATAATAAACAAATATCACTCTATACACAAATACTCCTTGCTACTTAAGAGAGTTTTTTTTTTCAAGTGCAATTCTTCAGCATTGAAACTTTAAGCAGTGTTTGCATTACAGACTAGTTCAAGTGGAGTAACTTCGAACAGAAAATGCCACAGAGTGAATGTTAATATATTTATACATAGAGGCTAATACATTTTTCATTTAACTACAGAGTGGAAGCTAATACATTTTTGTAGTGAAACTAATACATTTTTCATTACTTAAATGCATAGTAGATGGTTCCAGAGTTACTAATGAATTTACATGAGATCCTCCAAAGAACTGAGGAACAATTTAAATCATTTTCTAACCACTATATTCCCCAGCTCATGAAAAGCAATGATTGTAAGGGGTAGATATCATTTGTACAGAGTAGGCAAGCATTTCCTTATCTACAATATCAACAACGTCTGAAGGTAATGGCACTTTGTGTAGAAAATTTGTATTTTCACTATATTGACCGAGTATCACATTTCTTCTTTTCATTTCCTGACAAGTGATAGACTAGATATTTTTATCCTTCTTCTTCTCCTTCCTTACAGGATTGTAGATTTTGAGGTCAAGAGCTAAAAACCAAGCACCTTTCTGTATTAATCTCATGCCAGCAATGTTATAAATATAGTGCTTCTACTTTCAAAAAGACCTTTACAGGCTGCAGACTTCTGTGACTGCTTGCAAGACACTTTTTATTTAGCTGTTTATATGATTACATTATCATTACAAAAAGACAGAGATAAAAGATGTCTTCAGCAAATCTCCCACCCAATTAAAAAGTTACACTGAATTTTCACAAAGGATTAAAGTCTGAAATCAATTTTGGCTTTCTTTACAAACGTGAGACACCAATGATGTCTTTATAGCACTAAGCCTACTGAGCTGCAATTTTCACCCTTAAAGTTGGACAAAATAAATATGTCATATTTGTTGAAATCTCTATGTATTAAATATGTGCTGGAACAGAATTTGGAGACACAACATTGAATGTAAATAGTTAAGTGGAAGAAAGACATGCTTTATGTAATAAACTCTTTTTCTAAAATTAATTTTTTATTGTAGTATAGTTGCTTTACAATGTTGTGTTAGTTTCTACTGTACAGCAAAGTGAATCAGCTATAGGTTTACCTATATCTCCTCTTCTTTGGATTTCCTTTCCATTTAGGTCACAGCACCGAGTAATGTTCCCTATTATATGCAGTAGGTTCTCATTAGTTATCTATTTTATACATACTATCAATAATGTATATATGTCAATCCCAATCTCCCAGTTCACCACACAGTCCCCTTCCCTTTCCTCTTTGGTATCCGTAGGTTCTCTACCTCTGGTATCTCTATTTCAAGGCAGACTCTTTGGATGAATCCAATGACTAGTGAGGGGGCCAGGGCACTGATTACTCTGAACAACTCTGCAGTGAAGTCGGGGTGAGGTTCACAAAAAAGACCAGGTGCAGTATGGTAGGTGGACCACAGCTAAGGCTCACATGACTAGATTTCTACGTATAGATGGCTAATGATTTTACTACTTTACATTGATCTTTGGAGTATGGAAACAATAAATATACAGAAGAATAATTTTTTTCTTTTTTTTTTAATTTTAATTTTTTAGTTTGTTTTGCTTTACAATACTATATTCATTTTGCTATACATTGACATGAATCAGCCACAAGTGTACATGAACTCCCAATCCCGACCCCCACCTGCCCCCTCCCACCCCACACCATCTCTCTGGATTATCCCCGTGCATCGTCCCAAGCATCCTGCATCCTGCATCGAACCTAGACCGGCAATTCGTTTCACTTATGATATCATACATGTTACACTGCCACTCTCCCAAATCATCCCACCCTCTCCCTCTCCCACAGAGTCCAAAAGGCTGTTCTATACATCTGTGTCTCTTTTGCTATCTCGCGTACAGGTTTATCATTACCATCTTTCTAAGTTCCATATATATGTGTAAGTAGAAGAATAATTTTAAAAAGCAACTTGAAACAAAAGGTAGCTACTGTACAGTGTTAAATTCAATATATGTTTTATTACTTGCAGTTTTTCCATCAATATCAACACATACTAATTGAGCATTTCAGGCAATGAATCTTAGTTGGTTAACAGCATTTGTGGTGTTTAACTGTTGGTTTTGGCACTCATTGGCAGACTGAACTCTGGCAATTGACTCAACTTTTCTATCCCTCAGCTTCAACACCCTAAAACAAAAATGATAAAATATACCTTTTTTGGTGTTGTGAGAATTATTGCTGCAAAGGGCATACAATGTCCATAGAAAAGTATTAAAGAAATTTGTGTACAATAGCTTTGGCATCATAGGTAAATTTATTTTACATGAATTCAGTCACACCTTATGTGCTTTCCAGGTGGTGCTAGTGGTAAAGAACCTACCCACCAATGCAGGAGACATAGAAGACGTGGGTTCAATCCCTGGGTTGGGAAAATCCTCTGGAGGAGGAAATGGCAACTCACTCCAAAATTCTTGCCTGGAAAATCCCATGGACAGAGGAGCCTGGTGGGCTACAGTCCATGGGGTTGCAAAGAATTGGACACAGCTAAAGTACTTTCAGGAAAGAGATGAGCTCATGGGGTATCCTGCTTAGAATGTTCTTCATGACTGTGCCCTACAATGAGCATGAGAAGAAAGGCATAATCCTGAAACTCTTTGAATAAGTCTTGATCTCTTCATGCCACTCACAGCATACTGAGCATGATTCTAGTGTATGAAGAAGCATATTTTACACACAACATGGCCCCTGAGGATAGAAAAGTACTTCATCTAATGGTTAACAGGAATTTGTTCAACTGTTAAGGGTAAATTCTGAAGTGCTGGATTTACTGAGAAGTAACATAGCGATCTTCAGTGCAGCCCTTTTCTAAAAGGTTCTGAAAAGGGATTTTTGTCTCTGTACTGTTTCTAAAAATGAAGCTCTGAACGAGATATGATTGTACTGTGTGGGAAATGCACCTGATAAGTACTAGGGAAATTAAACAATTAATAAAACACAGTCTCTGTCTTTTGTGGGATTATAGATTAGAAGAGATGGTAAAGACAATGCAGTTCAACAAGAAAGAAACGATTTTTAAATACAGCACAAATTTCAGCTTTCCATCATATTTTACCCTAATGCATCTTAGTTAACCTGATTTCAATCTTCTCAGATAAAACAAAATAAAATCCAATTATTTATAAATTAATCCCTTAACATAGGATCTGATACATTGTGAGAATTATGATTAAGACACAAGAACCAGTTGGTGGAGATGACTGACCAACATCGGGCTCTGGACAACCAATGGGTTTTCTATAGTACATACTAACTTCTAGGGCTATTTTCTTTTCACTGAACTATGTAGTTTTTAGTGTCAAATTTTCTTCCTTTCATACAGTTCATATGAACATCCAGTTAATCTCTGGGGGTTACGAAAAAATTTTGTAAGGTTCACTGACAGAAGCATTCTGCTAACTACTGCTGCTACATAATAAATGAAGTCTCTCAAAACATAGTAATCATTGCAATAACCCATCATGCAGGATGGATTTTAAGCTTAGAGTGACTATTTGCCATTTGTTCATCCCCTTAAGCTAGATTCCTGACCTAGTAACCTAGGTTTCCTACCAGTCAGTAATGATGAATATAGAAATAAACCATAACACACTGCCTTGAAGTCATAACTCTTAGGAAACACCATTAAGACTTAATTAGTTTCTGGAGAAGAGATGGAGAACTTAGCCTGAGAATACTACTACTCTCACATCAGCCAATACGGGTGAGATTTGATGGGACACATAGAAAAACCTTTTGTAACTTGGTCAACTGGTAATAAATGATAGGATTAAAGCAATACCATCTCTTAATGAACTTCAGAACTTGATCACATGCAGGGAATGATTTTGTCTTTACCCAGGCACATCTTTGTGATAATAAGACTGTATACTGAGAATATTTATTTGGTTTTAAGTTTTATCCATTGTTTTAAAAATGGAAGTTATTCAATAAATTCTAGAGTTAAGATTTTATTAAACACATAGCATATATAACTACATATATAAACATTATCCTAGAGATATTTCATATAATTTCTCTCAAATTTTTCTATAATTTGAAAGAAAAGATTTCTCAGCATTATTTATGCTTTACATACTAATAAGTGGTAGTTGGTGTTTTAATCGCTTGGTCATGTCCGACTCTTGGGACCCCATGGATTGTAGCCACCAAGCCCCTCTGTCCATGGAATTTTCCATGCAAGAATACTGGACAAGTTGCCATGTCCTTCTCCAAGGGATCTCCCAACCCAGGGATCAATTTCGTGTCTCCTGCACTGCAGGTGGATTCTTTACTGCTGAGTCACCAGGGAATCCTAATTAGAGACAGGAATATATTGGGGCTATCAAGCAAAGATGTCAGTATACAGTCAGAGATTTGCAAATCTTTATCCTTAACTTAAAAAAATATATATAGACAGCAAATGTTTTAGTAGTACAGAGATGTAAAGGTAGCAAATATATTAGGTTCCTATGGTTTCTTTTGCTTTTTTGTAACATCTCAATTCTGCTATTGTACTATGATAGCAGCCCTAGATAACATATAAGCCAATGAATGTGCCTTTGTCTCAATAAAACTTTATTGACAAAAGTACCTCTAGGGCCAGAATTGGGCCAAAGCTCTATTTTACCCAGCTCCTGATTTAGAAAAACAATTACTTAGCAGAGGATAAAAATTATATTAAAGAGAGTTTTCAAGTTGAGTTTTGGGGAAAGTAGAGAATGACAGTGGATAAATAGGAGTTTGTAGTGTAATTTCATCCAGAGTATCAAGGACTCTGTAACAACCCACAAGCTCTCCCTTTAGAAAAAATTAAAAACAAAAACAAAAACAAAACAAGCATCAGGCATCATTTGAATTGAAGCAGTTCAGTCATTACAAAGTCTAACAATTTCAGGGATGACAAACCTGGAAGCATGTGTCAGGAATCCTGGAGTCCTACAGGAGGGACTACACACCCTGTCAGATCACCAAGGAGGGAGTCATTATAGCATGGGCCCTCTGCTTCCTATTAAACTTACAAAATCTGGTCAACAGCCCCAAAGACTGGAGCACCCACAATGAGTACCAGAAGCTAGTCTATGAACCTGGAATGGAAAAGACTAAGGTCCAAGGTCTTTATTAGAAGAGAGATTATCTCATTCATAAGTCAAACAGTGATCATTTGCCCTGGGAAAATGAGGTATTTTTAAAATTTTTGCTTTAAAATTAGATGCTGTTTTAGTCTACTGGGGCTGCCATAACAAAATGTCATAGACTGCATGACTTAAACAATAGAAATGTATTTTTCTGCAGTTCAGGAGGCTGGAAGTTCAAGATCAAGGTGTGGACAGGGCTGGTTTCTCCTCAGCTTGTAGATGACCATCCTCTCTCTGTGTCCACTCGTGGTCATTCCTCTGGGCATGCCTCCCTGGCATCTCTTCCTCTCCTTATAAGGATGCCTGTCCTGTTGCATTAGGGCTCCACCTTAATGATTTCATTTAACCTTAATCACCTCTATAAAGTGGCAGAGGACATGGCTACCCACTCCAGTATTCTTGCCTGGAGAATCCCTATGGATAAAGGAGCCTGGTGGGCTACAGTCCATGGAGTCACGAAGAGTCGGACATGACTGAGCAACTAAGCACACTTCTATAAAGATCCTGTCTCCAAATACACTTACACTAGCATTTAGGGCTTCATTATGGGAAAGATGTTCCAATGTATGAGATTCCCATTTTGGATACATTTTCTGAAGATATAATTTCCTTATAACCAATGGTCATTGACCAAAGTTAAATTATCTAAAGTCTACAGCAGCAGTAGTTGGATTATTACTCTACCAATTATCCTACTCTATTTGTCACATAATTGGGCAAGTTTTTTTTTTTTTTTTCAGAAAAAATTATATTGTGAGTTAAAAAAAAAAACTTGTTGGTTCTGTTCAGATTTAAACTGTGACATTTAGAAAAGTTATTTTGTGAGCATTTTATCACACTTTTTGGTATGTCCAGTTCTGAATTATCACCAGGAACACGACTAGATGGCTTTTAATAAAGCAGTTACTGCTCTGTACAAATCAGACATGGACAGGTTCAAGGATGTTCAACTGATTTTTCAAGACTCAGATATGATTTCTTTCCAATTTGAGAGAATAGACAGCCCTATTCTCATTTCACTGACTCTGATAAAGGCAACTAGGGAAAAAAATCCCACTTCATCATTGCCTACTGATGGCAATCAGAGAAATTTGGAAATCTTCCCTCAATAGTCACTTAGATTGGTATAAAACTACATCAGATATCCATTGCATTCTATCTGGAGTGGAAAATATTCTCATGAATCAAATCTTTTAAAGACTTCACTTTTTGTGCTAAGAACAGAGCATTGAGGAATAGCAAAGTGGGCCTAGGGAGCCGCTTTCCTTAAGGTGCCCTACTCCAGCTCCCAAACACACAGCCACAGCCTTCCATGCCTCCTACTCTGCTCTTGACAACTACTTTTTACCTGCTGCCTCACAATTCCTGTCTTGTCCAAATTTTCTCTCCCCTATTCTGTTACTTTGGAAAGCAGCTGATAAACTAGTTTCTGCTAAGAGGGATCCTAATCCAACTGCCTTAATATGCTGAGCTTCCTCATGGCATTGATGCTTAAACAGAGAGTGCTGGAGGGAACCAGGTTTAATGAACGTGTGGGTGAAAACTGGTGGAGTTTAAGGTGCACACAAGGCCAATGTTAGAGATACTGCTAGCTACAGAAGCCATTTCATCCACCTCTAACTTACACTAGGAAGCAAATCTCTCATCAATCTGTACACAAAAAGTCTCCATCAGGATAATTCAACAGTGGCAAAGACTTGACGACTGTGACTTTTATGACTCTAAAGAGAGATGCTTAATGTTACAACAAAAACTAAATCAGTGCCTTCATTAAGGTCTGGAAGATGTTAATGAAACTGTTAATTAATATTATAATTCACTGTAAATTCATTATAATTAGTAACCTGTGATGTATTTGTGAAAATGAAAAAAAAAAAATACATGCTGGCTAATAGATACATCATTCATACTGAGGCAGACCCTGCTAATAAGGAAAGTTCACGATCACTCTAAGTTCACCAGACTAAAGAAAAATGATTAAACATACATAAGAAAAATGCCAGCTTAATAAACTTATAGGCTAGAAGATAAACATGACTTATAATAAAGAATGAGTAGCATCAAATCAGAACTGAGTGCCTTCCTAGTTTAATACAAAACACATTTTTCTAAACTACTGACTATGTAGAAACACTGTGAAGAGAGTTGTACAACATCAAAAGATGCAATATATACAGTTCTTGTCCTCAAAGGAGGGTGAGAAACTCATCCCAGCTGCTGGGAGCTTGAGTTTAGTACTGAGAGTTCCGAATCCCAAGAAACACCTCACACCCTGCAAAGAAGGATGGTCAGATCCCACCTCGACAATCTAAATTTAGACTAGCAGGAAATGAAGGCACAAACCAAATTATACTAAGCTGACGAGCACAGTGGGGAGTGAGGACCAAGTCTAAACTGGATATAGACATCAAATGCTAAGTTTATAAAGGAAGCACAGATGTAATTCTATGTATCATCCTTGAATCACATCCCAAAGACATGGTAAATGTGAGAAGTGCTGTCAAGATGCAGAAGCCCAGACATACTGCTTCCTCCCTGTAACAATTTTTGCATCTCTAGCATCTAGTAATTTTGAGTAAAAAAGGGTAATCTAGACTCTGTAAATTAAATTAGAGGCGAACATCACAGAAACACTAAACAGACTCTTTATTAACCAAAGAGTCTGTCTAAATAATCTGGATAATCTCAACAAATTTCTGGTTTTCAGGTACAATGTAGCCACAGATTAAAAATGTAAAAAGCTGTTAATCAATTACAGTTAAGTTTTTTAAAATTAAATTAAAAAATGTAAAGAGAGCCAACTCTAAGACAAAATGACTCTGTCCTCTTGCCTTGAATTATTATTCCCCTTTTAATGATACAAATAGTTTTAGTTGATTCACTTTACTATTAGGAAAAGTAGATTGTGAAATTTTTTTATACAGGACAAAAGGCACAATTGTAAGGAAAGAGCTTAACTGGCTCAACTCTACTGAAATATACACTTCTGTTCTTCAAAGGCTGCAAATAAGTAAGGAAAGGCCAGTCTCAAACAGCAAATTGGAATAAGACATATTATTTAAATACATATATCTGGCAAAGGGTAGTGTCCAGAACTTCCTCAAATTATGAACAAAACTAATCCTGAAGAAAACTGTCCAATGACTTAAAATGGCAATTCATAGAAGAGACAGAAATGGTCAATAGAGAAATAAAAACCATAAATTAAAATCACATTGTGATACCATTTCAAGCTCAAAAGATTGTTAAAAGTTCAGAAGTCTGATGGTACCAAGTGTTGGCAAGAATTTGAAGGAACTAATATAATTAGACACTGCTGGTACAAATTAAAACAGAACAGTCTATTGAAAAACAATTTAAAGTTATCTGAATTGTAAATTATCTTTACTGTGAACGTAAAGATACTCATGTTTCAATAATTCTTAGAATCAGGAACAGCAGAAGACATATATGACCAGATTCATAGCAGCACTTATTGCTAATAGCAAAAAAAAAACCAAGCTATCATTAGAAGATAGATAAAAAGTTGTGGTACATCCATTCAGAGGAAAATAAGAGAAAAGTGATAATAAAGTAAGAATTATAGCTAATTGTAACAGTATGGATGAATCTCAGAACTCAAAGTGAGTGAAAAAATGAAGTCACAAATTTCAGTATGACTCCTTTCATATCACATTTATATTTATTTGGAGATATATGTGATAAAACTAAAAAGCAAGCAATGGACTATTAAAGATATTTCAGGCTACTGGTTACAACTGTCAAGAGGACAGAGACTGGGATCATAATGAATCATTCTTAGAATTTCAAAGATAATGGGAAAGGTGTTTTCTTTAAATTGTCTTTAGTTTTTGTTATATTTAGTATTCTTTATGCATTATATATACATTATATTCTGGCATAATGCCCTAATATTTACTGAAACTAATTTTAAAGACAGAATATAGGATTATTATATGATAAGTTATCATATGAGGTAGGTACTGGAATTCTCCAAATCACCAAGTCTACTCTGGCATCCTGGAGTTGAGGGGCATGGATTCTAAGGGAGGATCTACTAAATTTTTTGACGATGAAGATAGTGGTGGGTAGCAATTCTTATTGGGCACATAATTAAGCTATTAAAACCAATACTGATGATTTTATATTAAGCATTATCTATGTATTTATAACTGTTTGAAGTGCTCTAAGTATATTACTTCATTTATCCCTCACCACAACCCTATAATTTAGGTACTGTTACTATTCCAAGTTTTACAGATGAGAAAACTAAGGCTTAGTAAAGTAAAATAATATCTAGTCAACACTACACATCTAAAAAAGTATTATAGCTAAAATTGAGATTTAAGAATTCCAAGTCCAGAACCAGGACTGTAATCACAACCCAAACTGCCCTTATTTAATGATATAAAGGTTAATACAGGGATGGATTGCTATTGATTAGTCTGAAAATCATGCTGTGTTCCTGAGTTAGCATCCAGGTAGCAAGGTTTGATAATTTGGAGTACTCCAAATTATTTTTTATTCACAGTAGATGCTGACTTGGCAACACAAATCACACTGAATATACCAAAGTACAACTTCCACTTCATTAAGTGTTTAAAAACATTAAATCCTTAAGAAGTCAGACCTCAACTAACATTAAAAACAATATTCACTGTGAGAGTTCATAGCTTTTTTATATGCTATGGACCCTTTTGATACTTAGATTAAAACTATGGATTCTTTCCTAAATAATGTTTTTTGGACATAAAAATATATATAGAATTACAGAGGCAACTGCTATAATAAAATGATATTTAAAATGTTTTAAGTTTGTGTGATAAGATAATACATTTCTAAGGTGAATATGATAACTCTAGTATTATAATAACTCTGTTATATTGTTACTCTTTATGATGTGTGTGTTAGTCACTCAGTAATGTCCAACTCTTTGCAACTCCATGGACTGTAGCTTGCAGGGTTCCTCTGTCCATGGGATTCTTCAGGCAAGAATATTGGAGTGGGTTGCCATTCCCTTCCCCAAGGGATCTTGCCAACCTGAATTCATCTGCTGATGGACATCTAGGTTGCTTCCGTGTCCTGGCTATTACAAACAGTGCCGCAATGAACATTGGGGTACAGCCTTTTTCTTTATACCTTATATATACTTAATAAATATTCCTGTAAATGCCCCAATATATATTGAAACTATCTTTAAAAATAGAATATTGGCTGTTTATATGGTAAGATATCATAAGAGGTGGGTAAAATAAAATTCATAAAATTGCAAAGTAGTGAATCAGTTCAGTTCAGTTCAGTCACTCAGTCGTGTCCGACTCTGCGATCCCATGAATTACAGCACACCAGGCCTCCCTGTCCATCACCAACTCCCGGAGTTCACTCAGACTCACGTCCATTGAGTCTGTGATGCCATCCAGCCAATAAATATTCCTGTAAATGCCCCAATATATATTGAAACTATCTTTAAAAATAGAATATTGGCTGTTTATATGGTAAGATATCATAAGAGGTGGGTAAAATAAAATTCATAAAATTGCAAAGTAGTGAATCAGTTCAGTTCAGTTCAGTCACTCAGTCGTGTCCGACTCTGCGATCCCATGAATTACAGCACACCAGGCCTCCCTGTCCATCACCAACTCCCGGAGTTCACTCAGACTCACGTCCATTGAGTCTGTGATGCCATCCAGCCATCTCATCCTCGGTCGTTCACTTCTCCTCCTGCCCACAATCCCTCCCAGCATCAGAGTCTTTTCCAATGAGTCAACTCTTCGCATGAGGTGGCCAAAGTACTGGAGTTTCAGCTTCAGCATTATTCCTTCCAAAGAACACCTAGGACTGATCTCCTTTCGAATGGACTGGTTGGATCTCCTTGCAGTCCAAGGGACTCTCAAGAGTCTTCTCCAACACCACAGTTCAAAAGCATCAATTCTTCAGCACTCAGCTTTCTTCATAGTCCAACTCTCACATGCATATATGACCACTGGAAAACCATAGCTTTGACTAGATGGACATTTGTTGACAAAATAATGTCTCTGCTTTTGAATATGCTATTTATGTTGGTCATAACTTTTCTTCCAAGGAGAAAGCATCTTTTAATTTCATGGTTGCAATCACTATCTGCAGTGATTTTGGAGCCCCCCAAAATAAAGTCTGAAACTGTTTCCACTGTTTCTCCGTCTATTTCCCATGAAGTGATGGGACCAGACGCCATGATCTTCGTTTTCTGAATGTTGAGCTTTAAGCCAACTTTTTCACTCTCCTCTTCACTTTTATCAAGAGGCTTTGTAGTTCCTCTTCACTTTCTGCCATAAGGGTGGTGTCATCTGCATATCTGAGGTTATTGATATTTCTCCTGAAAATCTTGATTCCAGCCTGTGCTTCCTCCAGCCCGGCATTTCTCTTGATGTACTCTGCATATAAGTTAAAAAAGCAGGGTGACAATATACAGCCTTGACCTACTCCTTTTCCTATTTGGAACCTGTCTGTTGTTCCATGTCCACTTCTAACGTTGCTTCCTGACCTGCATACAGGTTTCTCAAGAAGCAGGTCAGGTGGTCTGGTATTCCCATCTCTTTCAGAATTTTCCACAGTTTACTGTGATCCACACAGTCAAAGGCTTTGGCATAGTCAATAAAGCAGAAATAGATGTTTTTCTGGAACTCTCTTGCTTTTTCCATGATCCAGCGGATGTTGGCAATTTGATCTCTGGTTCCTCTGCCTTTTCTAAAACCAGCTTGAACATCAAACTGTTGCTTCCTGACCTGCATACAGATTTCTCAAGAGGCAGGTCAGGTGGTCTGGTATTCCCATCTCTTTCAGAATTTTCCACAGTTTCTTGTGATCCACACAGTCAAAGGCTTTGGCATAGTCAATAAAGCAGAAATAGATGTTTTTCTGGAACTCTCTTGCTTTTTCCATGATCCAGCGGATGTTGGCAATTTGATCTCTGGTTCCTCTGCCTTTTCTAAAACCAGCTTGAACATCAGGGAGGTCACGGTTCATGTATTGCTGAAGCCTGGCTTGGAGAATTTTGAGCACTACTTTAGCAGCGTGTGAGATGAGTGCAATTGGGCGGCAGCTTGAGCATTCTTTGGCATTGCCTTTTTTTGGAATTGGAATGAAAACTGACCGTTTCCAGTCCTGTGGCCACTGCTGAGTTTTCCAAATTTGCTGGCATGTTGAGTGCAGCGCTTTCACAGCATCGTCTTTCAGGATCTGAAATAGCTCAACTGGAATTCCATTGCCTCCACTAGCTTTGTTTTTGGTGATGCTTCCTAAGGCCCACTTGACTTCATGTTCCAGGATGTCTGGCTCCAGATGAGTAATCACACCATCGTGATTATCTTGGTCATGAAGCTCTTTTTTGTACGTTTCTTCTGTGTATCCTTGCCACCTCTTCTTAATATCTTCTGCTTTTATTAGGTCCATACCATTTCTGTCCTTTATCGAGCCCATCTTTGCATGAAATGTTCCTCATAAAGATATTTTGAGGTATTTGTAATAACCATTAACACAATATAAATGAACCAGTGATTTGTAATGGTGGTGAAGGTACAATAACTACTTGTAATTAGTTGATTATTACCCACATTTGTAACTTCAGGTAAAATGCTGTATTTCAGTGAAAGGTGAATGAACACAGAATTCGATTTGCTTGGTCTTTTTTTTTTTTTCCTGTGGCTGCTGCTCAAGAACTCTCAGCATACTAGATCTTAGCTTGCTTCTCCAAGCTGAGATATAGCTCTTAGCTTGATCTGGTTTGACTGATCTGGTTTTCCCAGTCAGGGACAGTGCGCTCCTCTTTATACTGTTTCATTCAGGCTGATACAGATACCATTGTTTTTCACTCTGTATCGCCAAGCCTGTGATGAATCCAAGCTACTGTGCTATTGCTGCAGTTCCTGTGCTTGCTCCTTCACCAGGGGGCAGTTCTATGATTCATCATTCCCGCCACACAGCCTTCTCTCCTGATATAGGAGTTTGACAAAAGGCAGAACACTTTGGGAACTAGCATTCATCATACTTGTTTGTACAAACCTGATTTATGTTTACCTCCCCCCGACCTCCGTGCCCCTCTTCTGTCTGGATTCCAGTAGGAAGCTCCACAGTAACAGCTAAGTATCATCCCAAAGCCCTGGTAAAATGGTCACACGGTGGAAGAGGATTAATAGCACTCTCCAGCCGAATATCTGGGCAGTGATCCATAAAACTCAGAAATGACTGTGGAGCTTCAAAATAAGGAGTTAAAATGACAAAAATACATGGACCATGAATGGGCAAAATACCGGAGTAGAAAATCAGGAAAGAAAACATGAGAATAAAACTGAAAATAAAAGAGAATTAATCTCAAAAAAAGGATTCTTCAAGAAGCTAATGTTAAATATGTACAGAATCATGAGAATATCATCCTTGAATGAGGGATTTCTGTCATATTTGGGTGAGTTGAAAAATAGCTTTCTACAGCCTTTGCATCATTTTTTAAGGCAAAAAGAAAATCTGCCCTCCAAAACACAGCATAGATCTTTAATTTCACCCACTCCTGTGCAGGTAACACTTTAATAGCTATAGACAATTTGCTTTCAGTTTAGTTCAGTTCAGTTCAGTTCAGTCGCTCAGTCACGTCCAACTCTTTGCAACCCCATGAATCACAGCACACCAGGCCTCCCTGTCCATCACCAACTCCCGGAGTTCACTCAAACTCACGTCCATCAAGTAAGTGATGCCATCCAGCCATCTCATCCTCGGTCGTCCCCTTCTCCTCCTGCCCCCAATCCCTCCCAGCATCAGAGTCTTTTCCAATGAGTCAACTCTTCGCATGAGGTGGCCAAAGTACTGGAGTTTCAGCTTCAGCATCATTCCTTCCAAAGAAATTCCAGGGCTGATCTCTTCAGAATGGACTGGTTGGATCTCCTTGTACTCCAAGGGCCTCTCAAGAGTCTTCTCCAACACCACAGTTCAAAAGCATCAATTCTTCGGCGCTCAGCCTTCTTTACAGTCCAACTCTCACATCCATATATGACTACTGGAAAAACCATAGCCTTGACTAGATGGACCTTAGTCAGCAAAGTAATATCTCTGCTTTTGAATATGCTGTCTAGGTTGGTCATAACTTTTCTTACTACGTATAAATACATAATCAATTTTGTGTATGGAAATAAACAAAAACAAAACAGATGTGTGTCTCCGCTGTCCTCCTCTCACCTACTTTTCAATCTAGGAGATCCATTCCTTAAGAGGACTGGTTTTGGAGTTAAAGTATACTGGGCTCAAATCCTAGCTTTTCCATTCTAGCTGTGTGATCTAGGCTGAGATATCAACCTCTCTGAGCTTCTGTTACTTCATCTATAAATGGATATATTAATACTCTGTTTTATGGTTACTGTGAAATAGCCTATCTTAAGATAATGTATATAAGTGATTTCTCAGAAGCTCTGCCACATATTCAGTAAACAATAATAATTATATTAAGTACCATTATCTTTTATAATTGCTCACATGTTCCAGGTTTTTCAGTAGTCTCCTCTACTGCAAAACATACTTATCTTACATCTATATTTCAGAATCGGAATTGATGACTCTCCCGATATAATAAATTATCCTAACTGAACATTCTTCAAAAGAAAGATAAATCTTTGAAAGTATTACCCCTCTGTGATACCCACAACTGGTCACTCAACATCTGCACAAAGACTTAGTTTCAGGAATTCACCTCAACAAATCTTTATTGAGCAACTATTAATAATTTACCTGCTACTAGTCTGGTAACTTGTGTGGTATTTTTACAAGGGTAACGTCACATTAACTGCAGCTAAGCATCTCCTGTATCACCCTGGCAAAGCGAAGTCCTTACCTTCTGTCTAATGAGGGCTACATTAGCAGCTCAGGTTCCTATCTAGAAGTTACTCTTTTTTATCAAAAGGTTATAAATACAAGATCCCTTCCTCTTGCCACAGTGAGAACCGAAAATAGGGTAAAAAGCAGCAAGTTGAAACAGCAAAGCAAAACGCAGCTATGCAGAGCAAGATCAGACCTAGAAAAAGGGGCTATTTTCTAACATTTAGGACAGAAATGAAACTAAGTGCCTCAGCAGTCTCTGTGACAAAGGATCCCTTAATGTTAATTCCATGCACTTAAACAGGCAAGTGAGGCTCTGATTTTTACAGAGCACGACAGGAGCCTGGAAATTCAGACGTGACATGACAGCACGCAATAGTCTGGACAAGTCTTGTGCAGGGCACGGAAAGGGAGCCAGAAAGGACATTGCCATTCTGAAGAAGTCTAAAATGAAGCTGAATAGGGCTCATTTTTGTGACCTTACCCACTTAAGGTCGTCACTGATATTTGTGTGAAAGAAAATGGATCATAATGCAGTGAAAAAAATTCCTTATAACTATACAAGCTAAATGTATGTAAACTGTATTTGGCTTTCATTCCATGAGATTTACTAAGTCTTTTCCCACTTAATTTTTTTGTGTTATAATAAAATACAAGTTAAGAAGAATCCAGATTCTTTCATAGATCATTACTGAAATAGGGTAACTAACAGACATCTGAGAAATACAACCAAAATTCTGGTCAAAATTCAGCACATAATATTCCCTTCCAGAATGTTTTTAGCCTGACTCACTCCAGTCCCTATTCCTCAAGTTTTACTTTTATACACATTGAAGATGATGAGCAGGAGTAGAAGAGATAGGCACTGCTGACATTCACTGACAATGTTATATGTGTCCAACAAGATGCCAAGATTTCTACAGGAGTTTTCTCATGCAATCTTTCCAACAACCTTATATGTTGCTGTTGCTCAGTTGCTAAGCCGTGTCTGACTCTTTGTGACCCCACTGACTGTAGCATACAAGTATCCTCTGCCTTTCATTATCTTCCAGTTTGGTCAAACTCATGTCCATTGAGTCGGTGACACCATCCAGCATCTCAGCCTCTGTCATCCCCTTACCCTCCTTTCATGGCAGACACAATTTTTATTATCTCATTTGTAAAGATGGAAATTATGATTCACAGAGGTCCACTACTGACCAAAGTTCAAATATGTACTTTCTAGAGCCAGATATCAAGTCTTTCTTATTTTATGTTTAGGTTCAATTCTCATAAAACATACGGATTTATTTTGTTAAACATCCAGGAAAGAGGTCTACAAGATAAAATCATGCTCAATCAAGCAATTCTTAACAGAGGTGTTTTGGAATTTGAGTGTCTTGATTCAAAGGATGGATGTTATTATAGAGTCTAGTGTTATGTCTATTTTATCCATAAGTGAGAGTTTCAGATTTCCTAAAATCCTATTAATCCTATGCACAAGGACATTCTCCTGTAAACAGATTTTTCACTTAAATCCAAACAATTAAAAGTATTAAATCCAACTTGTAGCGACATTCCCTCAGTCTTTTGTGAAAATAAAGGTATAGGGTCATTATTTTATCCCACAAGTCCTATAACTTAGATTTTCATGTATTCTTGATAAATTAATACATGCCTTAAATTCAAAACCACTTT
The DNA here is from genome assembly GCA_006408695.1 of Aepyceros melampus. Lineage (NCBI taxonomy): Eukaryota > Metazoa > Chordata > Mammalia > Artiodactyla > Bovidae > Aepyceros > Aepyceros melampus. The sequence continues at coordinate 197,053 of SJXQ01011762.1, forward strand.
CTACATCACTAGATTAGCTCAGATAGAGCTGCATTAAGCAGAAAATGAATATGATTTTATATAGTACAGTCTTGCACTGCTTTCAATTACTCAGTCTTAGTACAACCAAATGAATGCCCAGCTAACTGACAATTCTCAAAGCTGTCCAGGGATTGGGGATGATAAATCATTGCTTCCAGGTCCTGGCTACTGTAAACAGTGTTGCAGTGAACACTGGGGTGCATATACCACTACTACTAAGTCGCCTCAGTCGTGTCTGACTCTGTGCGACCCCACAGACGGCAGCCATATACATACATACATATATATATATATATATTTTTTTTTTTTTTCTTTTAAAATTATGCTTTTCTCCAACTATATGCCCAGGAGCGGGATTTCTGGGTCATATGGTAGTTCTATTTTTAGTTTTTCAAGGAACCTCCATACTGTTCTTCACATGGCTGAATCAGTTTACATTCCTACCAATAGTGTAAGAGTGTTCCCTTTTCTCCACATCCTCTTCAGCACTTATTGTTTGTATATTTTTTGATGATGGCCATTCTGACCAGTATGCGGTGGCACCTCATTATAGATTTGATTTGCATTTCTCTGGTGATGGACAGGGAGGTCTGGCATGCTGCAATTCATGGGGTCACAAAGAGTCGGACACGACTGAGTGAGTGAACTGAACTGGACTGAGTGATTAGTGATGTTGAGCATCTTTTCATGTGCTTACTGGCCATCTGTATGTCTTCTTTGGAAAGATGTTTATTTAGGTCTTCTGACCATTTTTTGATCGGGTTCTGTATTTTTTTGGGGGGGCATGTGTGATCAGTCGTGTCTTACTCTTCATCACTCCATGGACTGCAGCCCAGCAGGCTCCTCTGTCCATAGAGTTTTTAAGGCAAGGATGGGATGCCATATCCTATTCTACAGGATCTTCTTGATCCAGGGATCAAACCTGCATCATTTGTGTCTCCTGCACTGCAGGAGCGTTCTTTACCATTGCACCATCTGGGAAGCACTGAATGGGTTCTACTATGCATAAAATAGACAATCAATGAGAACTTACTGTATAGCACAGGGAGTGGGGGGAGGGAATGCAAATATATTTTTAGGACACATATCAAGTTAACCTTAAAAATGCATTCTAAATACATTCAGTACAGTTCAGTCACTCACTCGTGTCCGACATTTTGCAACCCCATGAACTGCAGCACGCCAGGCCTCCCTGTCCATCACCAACTCCCGGAGTTCACTCAGACTCACGTCCATTGAGTCAGTGATGCCATCCAGACATCTCATCCTCAGTCATCCCCTTCTCCTCCTGCCCCCAATCCCTCCCAGCATCAGAGTCTTTTCCAATGAGTCAACTCTTCACATGAGGTGGCCAAAGTACTGGAGTTTCAGCTTCAGCATCATTCCCTCCAAAGAAATCCCAGGGATGATCTCCTTCAGAATGGACTGGTTGGATCTCCTTCAGTCCAAGGGACTCTCAAGAGTCTTCTCCAAATAAGAGTCTTCTCCAAATATATTAGGTATAGACAAATACTGTTTGATTCCACTTATATGATGTATCTAAAATAGTCAAATTCATAGAGTCAAAAATACACTGGTGGATGCTAGGGGCTGTGGGGTGAAGGGAGGGGCAATGGGAGTTATATTTAATGGGGACAGTGTTTTGATTTAGGAAGGCGAAAAATATGAGAGACAGATGATGGTGAGAATTGCATAGCAATGTAAATGTACTTGGTGCCGCTGAACTATACAGTAAAGTATGGTTAAAATGATATGCTTTATATTATATGACTTTTACCACAATAAAAAACCAGGTCACTGCCTGAGTACACATTTGGAGTGAAGTGATGCTCTTAAGCTAGGGGGGGAGCAGGTGGGGGGACATACTCATTTATACTAGAAGGAAAAAAATAAAAACAACAAAACACTAGGTACAGAAACAGAAGCAGATTTCCTATCAAAGAACAAGAGATTATAAAATTGAAAGGGTTAAAGCCATCAGCTCTGAGTACTTCTGAGAAAATGAAAGCATAACGAATGCTCTGTACTGTCTTGTGGCCAGAAAAGCTATAAGCAGTCACAGCCCTGGCAGACTGTCTATGTTGTGTAATTAACATGTTTGATCAATACAAAAAACATTTCAAGGAAAAAGTGCTTGTTCCCTCATATTCTTCATCAGCACATAACAAGCCTTCTCTGTAAGGATATAAAAATAGTCATGAAATGAGCTGTGTGATCCTTAGAACTAGATTCAGTGGCACTTGCCCTTTCTCATTACTAAGCCAAATGGTTCTTCCAATGTCAGTCACTTTACAACTGTGACTCAGTGACCACACATGGTGTCTGATAAACAATTTGAAAGACTTTAGGAGAGAGCAAAACCAGAAAATTCAGGTAGACATAGATGCTGCACATGTTTTCCCCTAGGTGCGAAGTGGAATGTTCTCTCTCTATTCCTCAAGCTATTTGTTTGAAAAATATTTGACCCCATGTGGTTCCTATGTTGCATCTGTGCCTATGAATCAATCTATATTGCTACTAGGGGAAGCTCCATTTTGGTATTTTTTAGTCAACTACAGCTGGGAGCAAGAGCCCAAGAATAGCATGTCACTTATATTACCACATTTGATCTTGATGACAGCTCTTTGGGGGAAATATAATATTATTTCTTTCTTTATACTTTACTTTTACACATATTGAATATGCACTTCTGAGGTGACAGAAAATAACCTCAGTGCTACTGATGATACAAAGATAAAAAGATGTGGTCCCTATCATTAAGGTCGCTATTATTATAGAAAGACAGTGAACTGGACAGACACTCCCAGGCAATGTGATGAGGCTGCCATCTTGCTATCATGAAGACCTAAAAGAGAGGCACCAGGATAGCCAGGGAACACCTTCTCTATATTACTGACAGCAAGTTCAAAGGACCTAAATAATTTCCCAGTTCACACAATTATGTTAGAGGAATTATCATTTCTAACTCACATCTACAGATTTCAAGTTTACTATTCTTTATACAACGCTAGGTGGCCAAAGTGTCTGAAAATATCTCCCAAGTTTAAAGAAACTGTTTCAGAGCAAACTCTGATAATTATTGTCAGATTGGGACTACCAGATGAAACCTTGTTAGGTCTTACTGATGTCAAACCATTGAAACCATATTATATGAGCAATGGTGATAATAGAAATTACCAGTAGGAAATGAGCAAATGATTTAATTTCTCTGTGCTTTAGTTTCCTAGCTTGTGGAATGGGGCCAATATGAGTGCCTATTTCATAGGCTGTTGTAAATATTAGGTGAAGAAAAACCTATCTATAGCTTAAAAAAGTTTCTGAAGCACAGAAAGTGATGGCTGGGAACATGATTTTTATTTGCTACTATTATTTGGCAAACCACAACCTATATCTTGAAAATTTCAGATAATTTCATGTAAATGTCTTATATGACATATTTTTGATATGCACACTTATCTAAATTCCTATTATAGATGTTTGTATGCTCCTAAGCAGCTCTTTGAAAATGACATCATCTAAGCAAAGAGATTATAACTGAGAAGAAAGTAGAACATTATCATTATGAAAGAACATTTGCATTACTGGGATTAACTACGAGAGAATGATGTCTAAAAAGAAAGAAGGGCATCATGAAAAACTAAGATTTTTAATTTTTGCCAGAAAATATAATCACAGATCTGTGTTACTTAAATACTATGTAAGGAATAATTAACCTCAATCCTTGACGCATTCTGTCTACAATGTTAGTTTTAGCTATCTTATGGAAATATTCTAAGACTAGAAAAAAAGGTATTCTAATCCTTTTATAAGTCAGTCCTAAAGATTAGGTGTGTCCCAGCTTTCCCTGCAAGCTAAACTCAACACACTATAGATACATTTGTCCAAAGTTTAAAATTTCATTTATTCTAAATGTATTTTGGTGATGATTGCACCATCCTGTACATTTACTAACAAATAAAATTTACCTTAAAAAAGGGCATTTAATGGTATGTAAATCACGTTTCAAAAAGGGTACTTTACAGATTCACTTATTTTTTTCAACAGATTTTTTAAAAATTATTTTTTGTAAGTGGAATTTAGTCAAATTCTAAGTATATTATGTTTGGGGTGAAATCGTTCAGGAACTTCATTCTGCTGTCTTAATCCAAGAGAAACCTCAACAATTTAGTTTTAAAAGGGGCTTTTAAAAATGCAAAGTGACTTAAGGCATAAATCCCTTTACCTCCTTCAAAATAGGTAGAGGACTTAAAGACGTGCAGATGTGAAAATGATCTGGTGGAATTTAGACACAAAGAGATTACAGATTCTTTCATATCATCACTGACACCTGCAAGGTTTAATTAAGCTGAAAGTCACCAATTTCTGCTCAAAACGCTGACTAGTGGCTTGTTAATTAGCTGCTTTTATCATTGATTAGCAACTTACACAACACCCTGTTATAAATGGCTGTAATGCTTGCCTTGTTTCAGAGCTTAATTAATACGATATAGACTATTTAACAATTGTGCCTAGTTTGATTTATGGAGTAAAAGCAGAGAATTTTATTGCTAACTCCAGTGATGAACAAGAAAATATTTTCAAAGCAAGTGAAAGCTGATACAATAAAACTTCCTTTGTCTTTTTGGGAAAGTTTGATAAAAAAGCCATCACTGCTTGTCATGAGCAATCAATTAATTTCTCAGAAATCGTGTTGTCAACAAATTTTAAAGACAAGTACTTATTTATTTAAAAATAAATAAGTACCCATCAATTTTTAGTCATCCAAATTATAGTTTGGAATGCACTGTGGAATTAATTAAAATAACTGTGTGGGCACTTCTCTGCTTTTTTATATGCAGATGACTCTCAAATCTCTATCTCCAGACCTAGTTTCTTCCTGGAACTCCAGGCTATTGTACCCAACTGCTTCCTTGGTATCTCTACCGGGAATTTCAACAGGCACTTCTGACTTACTACTAGGCCCAAGAGAGAATGCTGGATTCTGACCATCGTCTTTCCCGGATTCCACTTTCTACCCATCTCAGCAGAAAACAATTCCTCTCTCCACTCTGTAGCTTAAGCCAAACATCTAGAGAATTATCCTTTCTCTCATTTCCCTACTTCCCATGACACCTGAAACCCATACATATTTTGCATATTTCACTACTACCACCTTGGTCTTATCCACTGTCATCTGTCATCTATCACCTGGGCAACAACTGAACATTACAAACAAGTTCAAGTATAGTTGATGTACAGTAATATATAAGTAACAGGTGAACACTATAGTGATTCACAATTTAAGGCTCTATTCCATTTACAGTTATTATAAAATATTGGCTATATTACCTGTGTTGTACAATATATCCTTTAGCTTATTTTATATATAATAGCCTGTACCTCTTCATCCTCTAACTGTACTTTGCCTCCCTATGATACTATGCCATACCATCCAGTATGCAATCTTGTCACTTCTCCACAGGGACCTTTGCAATGGCTTCCCTTTTACATCTGATTACACAATCCCCCATGATCTAGTCCCTGTGGACCCTCTGACCTCATCTCTCTCTCTCCCTTTTCTCCTTGCATTCTCACCCCAAGGTCTCAGCATGAGCTATTCCTAATATTTAGACAGCAGGTCCTCAGAGTTTCACACACAGGCTCCTTACTTTCATTTTCTTTTCAATAAGATTTCAGCTCATGTGTTACCAGAGAGGACTTCCCTGACACCCTAAAATAGCCACCTATTTCTTTGTTTTCAGAGTACTTTTCAGTTTTTACTTTTTTACTGTTTTTCTTTTTTTCTAGTTAACATGTTGGCTTGTGTTTTATTTCCTCAGTTGAACGTAAACTCTTTAAGAACAGGAAACTTAATTGTCTCATTCTATGTTCTACCCACAATACTTAGAATAGTGGCAAGCATATAGATGGTATGGTATTTTTTCCTTCTTGTTGTTGAACAGTGAGATGTCTGGATAGATTTGATGAGGTTTATTTAGTACAGAGTGACTCTACACTGGTTTTCTTTCCAAAAAGAAAAACAAACACCTAAGCTGATGGCCAAACTTTTTTTCTTTTTAACAGCAAACTTGGTTCTGTATTTATCTTTTTTCTTTTTTTTTGATGTCCAGATAGTTTATTTATCAGAAAGTTATTTTTCATTAAATATTTACAATGTATACTTTATGAGAAGGTTTTACAGCTTTTACAGATGTCAACAGAGTTTTAGTTGATGGCGTTGGTTTTCATGTATCAAAAATGTAAACATTTTATTGTGTCATTTCAATGCTCTTTAAAAAATTCATTTTAATGCTTATAGACATTTTAATGCTTTAATGCTTTAAAATGTAGTTGTACCATTATTTCTTTTCTTTTTTTTTCTTTAATTAATTTTTATTTTTTAGTTTGTTTTGCTTTACAATACTGTATTCGTTTTGCTACACATGGACATGAATCAGCCATGAGTGTACATGAACTCCGAATCCCGACCCCCACCTCCCCCCTCCCCACTGTATTTATCTTTAAGGAGAACACTTAGGACATACTCAGAAAGGATAAATGGGAAACTTAAGAGATCTTGATATTAAAATTGAATCTCACCTTATGTACGAGATTAACATCAACCTTAAGGCAAAAGTCTGAGTCACAATTATCCCCACAAAATGCCTCTTTATTGCCCTGAAGCATGCTATTCATGTTCTTAGGCATTTTTGTTGTTGTTTAGTTGTGTCCAACTCTTTTGTGACCCCATAGACTATAGCCTGCCTGGCTCCTCTGTCCATGGGATTTCCCAGGCAAGAATACTGGAGTGGGTTCTTGGGTATATCACTTATAAAGTACTGTGAATGTAAAAATGCAAACTAGAACCAGTGCTTTACAACACATTACTGAATAAATACATTGCATAACCTATCTGCCTACCTGACTGTTTACTCCCTTTCCTCTGTCTAATAGAATCTAATACTTTCTTATGATTGGCCCGGCCCTAGGCATCAGTGAATAAGGCCCATTCCCAGGCCTATAGTTGAATTATGGCTGATCTAATGAATCATCATGGTACCGTTTTTCTTGCCAGGTTTGGGTGTGTGATTCAATTTTGGCCAAGAAATGAACAGAAAACAGGCTGGGACAGTGTCTGGGGAAAGGAATCATCACTGACAAAATATATGAGAAGAACAGAACTGTTTCCACTGGACTTGGCATCTCCATCAGCATTTCAAACTATGGCAGCAATCTTAAGAGCAACTAACTGTGGTTCTCAGAATGATAGAGCAAATTAATAGGGGAGAAAAACAAAACATCATGCCATTGCACTAGCAATTTGCAGGGTCCAGCTTCTAACGTGCAAAATACACTTCTGTCGTTGTCCAGTCACTAAGTCTGTCCAACTCTGTGACCCCATGGATGGCAGCATACCAGGCTTCCCGATCCTTCACTGTTTCCCCACAGTTTGCTCAAACTCATGTCCATTGAGTCAACGATGCCACCCAACCGTCTCATCCTCTGTTGCCCCCCTTCTCCTCATGCTCTCAACCTTTCTGTATCTGTAAATATACGCTCCTGGACAGCACCCTAAGATGCTTCCTGTTGTCACCATGAAATGAAATAGGATCTACAGAGTCACAAGCAGATTCACTTCTCCTATCTCAAGGTCACTCAGGTTAGTACCTTTTGGGTCAAACAGGGTGAGAAACTGCTCGTGCTATTTAAATTGTTGTTTCTTTCATATTTATTTTCATTTTAAGTTTGCATAGCTGAATGTGACTAAATTAAATGCCTGTATCTTGAGATATTACTCTGCTTCCATCTGTAATACAGATATCATAAAGTACATGTTGATTTCTTTAAAGAGTTAAGAGAAGAAATGCAATTTGTCACATGAATTCCTCAATTAAAATAACCCAGAAGATATATTTTATCTACATCACTCTCCCTGTCTGAAAGCCACATCTTTCTAACTATTCCCTCAGCATTAATAACATTCTCTACTATGTGAAACTAGTATTAATATATGTCATACCTTGACTTCAAAACTGCTGCAAAAGCACCTGCTTGTGCTCCAATTTCAAAAGCATACATATGCTTTGGTTACATTAAGTTTAACAGTAGACTTCCAGAGGAAAACATTACAGTGTTTCCAGCCATTAATATGTTATTATCTAGGCATACGTAATAGAATCTTTGTGGACACAGTTGTAGAATATTCCAGTCCCTATGCATCCAGAATAAAGCCAGACCACCTAGTAGTACACATCACTATAGGTTTGGTGCACTTAAAAGCAAAGCTCACCTGACTTTAGAAATATTATTAAAAATTTTAGAGTCATCTATATAAGTGATGCCACAGGGGCAGTCTGTTACACTACAGAGAGCCAAGCATCATAGCCAGTCTCCCTCCCAAATGTATTTCCTAAGTGTTTAAGCACCTCTGAAAAATGTGTTCTCCCAGCTCCATCCTCTGTCCTGTCCCCATTCGCCCTTCCTTTTTGCCTCTAGATTCTTTCTTTCATGAAAACCCTCTTTCCATTTAAAAATATGTCAATTTAACGTTTCTAGGATCCATTTTGTTCTATATCCCATCCATTCATTGGGTGTTAAATATGAAGTCCAAGCCAGTGGGCACCAGGTGGCCCAGAAAAGATGAGACTGAGACATTGTGCAGGTGTCTAAGTCATCTTCCTATTCGGACCCACCGCATGGATTCATGAACAGCTGTCCCGCCTGGAGAGTACCACCCCTGCTGCAGATGGGAAAATCAGACTCAGAACAGTCCCCTAGGCCTCACAACTAGTTACCTTTCTAGTTATGTTTCCATTCATAACATTACATTCACATCAATACATACTGAATCAAGGATAGTAATGATTGAAGGGGCACAGAAAAAAACACAATGTACCATGGTTCTCTCCAAACTTGGGTCTCCTATTGTGCTTGTAGGGTCTTCTCACTACTGGACCTGGGCAAGGTCAGGTCCATCCATTCCTCTCAGAGGAGCACCGTTTTCCTGCAAAAGCCAACAACCCAGATACCTGGCTCTTCCCTGAGCTCTTGGAGATGAAGCTGGGGAGATGTTGCCAAGCTCACGGGCTGCTGCTCTCTTTTACCTGTATTCACCTCTGTCTCACAGCTATCCCCATTCTCGAAAGGGTCTTATCTATAATAGACATATTTTTAACAAGTTCCATTCTTTCTCTTAGGTGCTGGGAGGATTTTTGCTTCTAAACCTCTCCTGCATGAGCTGCAAAGCTGCACACAGAGCATGTGGAATATGATTGTTTAATGAGTATTGTAAAAAGAGGTTAAGCATATAAACTATCACTGCTGCTGCTGCTGCTAAGTCGCTTCAGTCATGTCCAACTCTGTGCAACCCCATAGATGGCAGCCCACCAGGCTCCCCTGTCCCTAGGATTCTCCAGGCAAGAATACTGGAGTGGGTTGCCATTTCCTTCTCCAATGCATGAAAGTGAAAAGTCAAAGTGAAGTCGCTCAGTCGTGTCTGACTCTTAGCGACCTCACGGACTGCAGCCTACCAGGCTCCTCCGTCCATGGGATTTTCCAAGCAAGAGTACTGGAGTGGGGTGCCATTGCCTTCTCCATGAACTATCACATTCCATCAATATGACCCATCTACATATTTCAATCTTTGCTGAAAAGACCTGTAAAAAAGGGATAACAACAGTATCTATAAAGATTATCACATGGAATAAATGAGATAATACACATAAAGAATGTTAGAGAGAAATAATTTTGGTGAGAACAACTCTATTTGGAAAAAAAAAAATTATTCAGTTATGTTTACACAACCAAAACAAATTTAACCACCCATTCCAGGTCAAATAACTTCCTGCATCATATACTTGAAAATGTATTTTCCCCAAGTTATCAACGGAATACAATGTCAATTTCTTTTTGGCAATGGAAAACACAAGCATATTTTCAGATAAAACACTCTACAGTGTTCATAACAGTTGTTCTTCCACTTGGCTGCATGTTTATGATTTTTAAATGCTCTGATATTAGTCTTATACCATTAAATTTCTTAGAAAAACAAACTAATAAAAATATCTTTTATGTTTTCTTCTCCACCATTACATCAAGACTTTGTACACTTACAGCACATCGATCCACCCCCATAATAACAAAATGCACAAAGTAGAAGGTTTTACTAGATGCCAAGTTGTCATGAGTTTATGCAAGTGCTGAAACATGACTCAGTGGAAACAGCTGCAAAAAAAAAAGGTGAGGAGAGCAAACACACAGGCATAAAAAGCTGTGCTGCTGAAAAGAGACATTAGAATGGATTAACTGAATCATCTCTGAAGGCCACAGTCTTAAACTTAATCATGTATAGCAACAGTAATTTAAAAATAGTCACAGGTTTCTGAAGACTTAGAAAACAGTGCCTTTAGGATGGCAACCCAAGAAATAAAATTATCCCATTATGCAAATAAGGGCTAAGGTATCAGAGATGCTCTTTAACATTATAGGTGTTTTTCTTTAGTAACAGAAGATTACAATCACAACAGTAGAAGCGAGAAAACTGGGCTAGACCCTAGGTTATTATGCAAAAGGCAGTCAATTTCCTAAAGGTCTGGTAGAAGCAAAATGATGCACTTCTACATTTGGAAATGGCATCCTTGACAAGAAGAGATGAAGTGAACCATAATTATCTTATAGGAAATGCTCAAAAAGCTTAATTCCATATTAAAATCCTGGAAGAAGAAAATTAAAGGAGGACTCCTATTCTTTGCGTTTCCTTTAACAGTCTACTTTAGAGTTATTGCAAACCAGTATTTACTCCTTGATAAACAACCTGTAATACATTTGTTATGTGACACACATAAAGAGTACAGCAGTCAGGGCAATAAAATCCCCATCTTCTTGCAGTGTGTACATAGAGTGTTTATATGGAGAGAGACAGACAAAAGCCAACAAGGAAAGGCGTAGACATATTAGTAAGGACTATAGAGAACAGGAATGGCACACAACATAGCAAGTGTAACTTGTAAGATGTGGTCTTCTATATTTACTTATATTAATACTGTGTATGTTGCTTTACCCAGTCAATTAGACACTTCAGTATCTAACATGTGCCAGGCACTGGGTAGGTCTAAGGATAGAGAAATCAATTATAAATAAAAAAAGGATAAAGATAAGCACATATTTTTGTTTGGGTGAACATGTTCAAAATTAAGGTGAAGAAAATAAATTTGGGGTGTATGAAACCAGTGCTGACATTTGTTTAATGAAACAAAATGATGCTAAATGTAAGGCTATGTAAATCTAAAAATATCATTTTATTTCTAGTAAGGGAGAGAATGCATTTAAAAATTGAAAAAATAGAAGAGGTTTTAAAAGGGAAAATATATTATTTCAATATGAATCTACTATATAATACAGGGCTTCCCAAGGGGTGCAGCAGTAAAGAATCTGTGTGCCAATGCTGAAGATTCAGGTTTGATCCCTGGGTCAAGAAGATCCCCTGGAGGAGGAAATGACAACCCACTCCAGTATTCTTGCGTGGAGAATCCCATGGACAGAGGAGCCTGGATGACTAAGTCCATAGGGTCACAAAGAGGTGGACAGAACTTATGCAACTTGGCACTTATGCATATGTGAATATAATATAGAAATATGCATTTAAGAAATATGTTTAGCATTTAAGTTTTCAAGCCCCAAAGGTTACTTTCTTTAGAAAGTACACTGTAAAGAAACTCATTTGTAATCTTTAATTTTTTTCCACATCCTCTTTCTTTTATTGAAGTACAGTTGATTTATAATGTTGTGCCAATCTGTGCCATACAGCAAAGTGACTCAGTCATACACATATATACATTCTTTTTTTAAACTCTTTTCCATTATGTTTTATCACAGGAGATTAGCTATAGCTCCCTGTGCTGTAGAGTACGATCTTGTTGTTTATCCATTCTAAATGGAATAGTTTGCATCTACCTACTCCAAATTCCCAGTCCATCTCTTCTCTCTAAACCCCTTGGCAACCACAAGTCCGGTAATCCTTAATTTTTAATTAACTTATTTAGAGTTAAGTTAGAGAGTTATCTGACTGAACTCAGTGCTCTTGAGAACTATCTCTACTTTATAAATACAAATAGCTGCTTCATTGTTCTGAATTCTGTATTAACCTGTCAGCGCATGAAGCATACATATTTATTTTCCAAGAAAGCCTAGTAGAAGGATCAGGATTTCCATAGAATGGCTCAATATGACCTGGCTAAAGTACTAGAGAGTTTCTTAAACCTGTCTTGTTGATTATTTTACCTCAGAAGATGATGAAAGGGAAGGAAGACCAGACTGTTTACAGGATGTCAGCATCCCCAGGCACTCCCATGTCTAGAGAGATTTTCCCAAAGTGGAACCACAGGGAATCAGAGAGTTCCAGCCACTACTTCCTTGCCATTCATTGCACTCAAAAAAGTGAGTCTTTTAAAAAGTCTATTGTAATAAGGCTCAAATCAGACGGTTTATGTGGTGGGCTAGGGCAAATGCTTCAACGCCTTTTCTCTGCCTGAAATTCCTCCAGCTCACAGCACAAATGCTCACCTGATGTTGACATCAAAACTGCATCATCATCTCATGTGGCTATTAAACAGTTGAAACAACACCTAACATTTGGCAAGTTATTTCAAACCCTTGGTTAGAAGGAGAAACTGTGGCTGACTTTATTTTTGGGGCTCCAAAATCACGCAGATGGTGACTGCAGCCATGAAATTAAAAGACGCTTACTCCTTGGAAGGAAAGTTGTGACCAACCTAGACAGCATATTAAAAAGCAGAGATATTACTTTGCCAACAAAGGTCCATCTAGTCAAGGCTATGGTTTTTCCAGTGGTCATGTATGGATGTGAGAGCTGGATTTTAAAGAAAGCTGAGCACCAAAGAATTGATGCTTTTGAACTGTGGTATTGGAGAAGACTCTTGAGAGTCCCTTGGACTGCAAGGAGATCCAACCAGTCCATCCTAAGGGAGATTAGTATGGGTGTTCATTGGAAGGACTGATGTTGAAGCTGAAACTCCAATATTTTGGCCGCCTCATGCAAAGAGCTAACTCATTGGAAAAGACCCTGATGCTGGGAAAGATTGAGGGCAGGAGGAGAAGGGGACAACAGAGGATGAGATGGTTGGATGGCATCACAGACTCAATGGGCATGAGTTTGGGTAAACTCCAGGAGTTGGTGATGGACAGGGAAGCCTGGCGTGTTGTGGTCCTTGGGGTTGCAAAGAGTCAGACATGACTTAGTGACTGAACTGAACTGAACTGAACTGGTTAGATCTTACAATAAATTCTGTGATTGTATTGAAGAGTCAACCTAAACATTAAAAGTAGAGCATCAGCTATAAAAATGATTTAGTTACTCACACACAAAAAAGATTATATTATGTGTTTGAATGTATAAAGTACAGGAAAAAAATATTGAAGTGATCAAGATATGGCTTGTGAGAAAAGTAACTTTAAAAAAACAAATTTTTAATGATTTAATATGTTCAATTATTAAATATTTTTATTTCATAGTAATGGCCATAAATTATTATGATACCAATGAACTCAAAAGTTAGATTTAACATGATAACATTTACTTTGCTACCTGATGTGAAGAGCTGATTCATTTGAAAAGACCCTGATGCTGGGAAAGATTGAGGGCAGGAGGAGAAGGGGATGACAGAGGATGAGATGATTGGATGGCATCACTGACTTGATGGACATGGGTTGGGTAGACTCTGGGAGTTGGTGATGGACAGGGAGGCCTGGCGTGCTGCAGTTCATGGGGTTGCAATGAGTTGGACATGACTGAGCAACTGAACTGAACATATACAGATTAGTTTAAAATATATCCACCTCTTTTTTAACATGGCATTTAAAAATGACAGGTTCAACTAAGGCCTTCACTATCTCCCCTACCTGCTTTTATTCCCAGAAGTTTTCTGAGATGTGTATGAATCATTACCATGTATGTTTTTATACTTCCATTAGTCACATATTGATATGTGTATAAATTTATGTATATATACACACATATAAAATTATGTACATACACACATAAATTCATGCTTTTGAACTGTGGTACTGGAAAAGACTCTTGAAAGTCCCTTGGACTACAAGGAGATCAAACCAGTCAATCCTAAAGAAAATCAACCCTGAATATTCGTTGGAAGGACTGATGCTAAAGCTGAAGCTCCAGTGGTTCAACCACTTGATGAGAAGAGCTGACTCACTGGAAAAGACCCTGTTGCTGGGAAAGATTGAAGGCAGGAGGAAAAGGGGACAACAGAGGCATCACTGACTCAATGGACATGAGCTTGAGCAAGCTCCAGAAGATGGTGAAGGACAGAGAAGCCTGGCATGCTGCAGTCCCTGGGTCTCAAAGAGTTGGAGGCAATTGAGTGACTGAACGATGACAACAATATAATTTTATATTTCTAAATGTTTATAAACAGCACTGCATTTCTATATTATTTTGAAATTTTCTATTTTCACCCAATATTACATTTTTGCAGGTATTCCCATTAATATAAGCAGTTCTAATTTAGTTATTTATTATGTAGTATTCCGTTATGTGAATTAAGAAATTATTTATTCATTCCCTTTCTGATGGACAGTCAGGTTGCTTCTGTCTCTTTACTATTAAAACAGCACTATGATGAACACTGGGTACATGTGGTTTTACATACATGCTCATGTTCCTCTCAAGCAGAAACCTAGAATCATCATTGCTGGATTGTACATATGTCCTAATCAACTTCAGTGGACATTCCTCTACAAGAGATATGTAACAACTTGTACTCTATTCCTCACTCACATGGCAGTTTTTAGCAAAAAAGCAATAGGTTGAACCAGATACCAAGTCCTTAGATGAATGCCAGTCCTTAGAAGGATATATGGAGAAGGCAATGGCACCCCACTCCAGTACTCTTGCCTGGAAACTCCCATGGACGGAGGAGCCTGGTGGGCTGCGGTCCATGGGGTCGCTGAGAGTTGGACATGACTCAGTGACTTCACTTTCACTTTTCACTTTTCTGCATTGGAGAGGGAAATGGCAACCCACTCCAGTGTTTTTGCCTGGAGAATCCTGGGGACAGTGGAGCCTGGTGGGCTGCCGTCTATGGGGTCACACAGAGTCGGACACGACTGAAGCGACTTAGCAGAAGGATACATAATTTACTCAACAAAGTCCATATACTTTACTTGGCAAGAGTGGCAGCATGCAGTCAGAGAGGAGCTTAAAATCACTGATAAAAGCTTGCTAAGGGAGCTTGCAGAGGGCTGAAAAAACTAAAGCACAATAAGTAACATCCAGCAGCCCTGGACAAGGCAGAGGACACAGCTATAAAACTCCCTGGTCTGGAGATCTGTAGAGTCTCTGAGGTCATCACTTTTCATCAATCTATTAACACAGGTGAGGCAGAGGCAAAGATGTGGAGTATTGCTCTCCTCCATTTAAGATGGTAAGTAAGTGTTAAATATTCAGGAAAACTTTCATTTAAACGGAACACAATTTGTTAAAGATTCAGAGCTTAAAGAGAAAGGGCAACCCATAGCTATTTGGAAGTCTGTTTCTAAGGATCATTTCATTTGTTAAGAATGCTGAATGGTGTGGGCTTAGAGGGGCAAATATTTATTTCACTTTAAAAACAAAATGTATAGCAATTGGTTGTGCAAAGATAAGAAAATAATGTGAAATTGGTTATAGAACAATAGGCTCCAAAATGGTCTAAAGGCTAAAGTCTATTCTTCAGCAAATAGGGTAAATTTTTTTTAAAGGGTAAATTGGGCCAGAAACTCAGTTTGAAAGCTTAAAATGACTTTTTATGGCTACAGAATCACGATAATCTAAATTTCTTGATGTGGCATGCCTGTGTACTCAGTTACGTCTGATTCTTTGGGACCCATGGACTATATAGCCTGCCAGGCTCTGGCTATGGGATTTCCCAGGCAAGAAAACTGGAGTGGTTTGCCATTTCCTCCTCCAGGAGATTTTCCCAACCCAGGATTCTAACCCATGTCTCTTGCGTCTCCTGCACTGCAGGCAGATTCTTTACCATTGAGCCATTGAGAAAACCCGACTGACTTCTTACCCTAGCTTAAGAGCCCACTGTGACCTGGCCTTTGTGGGCTTCTTATCAATGCTGAAACACCCTCTCCCTTCACTTGAGGCAGGAGATAGATGGCCCTCCACACTCCCCGGGGAAATACCTGGAGTTTGTTCCCTGCCTATGAATACTGATATTCCAAGATGAAAAGGCAAGACAACTGAGAGAGGAGGCTGGGACCTTCCCAGATCAAAGATAAGAGACCTCGTATTTCTCATTCTCAGAATTAAGCCGACCTTCCTGACTAGAAAACTCCTTGGAGGTGAAATGAGTGATGCCAAGGCTACCTATAGTCCTCTTTGCTGGAATCCACCTTGGCTGAGAGATGCATACACAACCATGGAGGATCCTGAGATACACCAAATACAGACTCAGAACCAGGAAAATCAAAATGACTGGCCATAGGAAACCCAGAAGAAGTGCCCCATATAAGTGATTTAAACTGCCACAAAGGTGCAATTCTCAGAGCCCATTTGTCTGTTCCACCTATCCCTTTTGCAGGGGATCTTCCCAACCCAGGAATCGAACCAGCTCCTGCATTGCAGGCAGATTCTTTGCCAGCCCACAAAGATGGAAGGTAGTAAAATAAGTGAAATGTTTATTAGGAGGAAAAGAGTACAGGATATGTGGATAGAGGGCTTCCTTCATAGCTCAGATGGTAAAGAATCCAACTGCAATGCAGGAGACCTGGTTTGATTCCTGGGTCGGGAAGATCCCTTGGAAAAGGGATAGGCTACCCACTCCAGTTCTCATGGGCTTCCCTGGTGGCTCAGGTGGTAAAGAATCTGCCTGCAATGTGGGAGACCTGGGTTCAATCCCTAGGTTGCGAAGATCCCTGGAGGAAGGCATGGCAACCCACTCCAGTATTCTTGCCTGGAGAATCCCCATGGACAGAGTAGCCTGGCAGGCTACAGTCCATGGAATTGCAGAAAATTGGACATGACTAAGCATAGCACAAGGAATACTTTTTTGCAAAGCCGAAGGGCAGGGCCTTGTCACTGGCCACCGGTCTAGTGACTAGGATCTGGCACTGTCACCACCGCAGCAGGACCTCAGTCTCTGGCTGGGAACCAAAACTCTTCTTCAAACTATTGCAGTCTGAGGCCACTTGAGATCACACTTGAGCTTTGTGTCCTTTTAAAGTGTAAAACATTCTTTATTCTTAAAATTAGAAAGAAAAAAAATCCTACTAACTAAAAGAGTTTCATTGGTCCAGTTTTCTTGTCTCCTTTCATTTCCTCTTCCCATCCTTAACTTTAAACTACAGAGACCATAACCTTGCCATCACTGGCTAAGCCTATGGATCCTTGCACCACATGTCTGCTTGAGGGCTCCCCTCCCATTTCTCCAATCTTGTGATGTCTGCCTTCTCTTCGCTTAGGCTTCAGTTCTCCCAGGCTTGCCTGACACATGTCCGATATAGTTATTTAAGTCACTCAAGTTCCATCTTCAAATTTTCTTTCTACTACTAACTATTGTCTATTTTCTCACTAACAATCTTCCAAATTTCTTCACTGTTTGTCTTCCTCGATTAGAATTAATCCCTATGAAAATTAAATGTCTGCAATCCCATATCTTGGAACTGTACTAGCCTGCACAGGTTGTCTATTACTTTCATAGCTACATCTGAAGCATCTCCATAGTTATAACTACCATAGTCATCTCACATCCCCCCACACAATCCATTACCAAATCTGAAGGCTCCATATCAAACACATCCAGAATCCGTTGGTGAAACAATGCTATCACTCCCATCCTGGTCTAAGCCAACATCATCTAACAGGGATGACTACAGGGGGTACCCAGTGATGCTCCTTGCTTCCTTATTGCTGCCCTATGGGATTTTCTCTACAGAGAAGCCAGAGAAAGTCATGTCATGCCATGACACCCCTCTACTCAAATCCCTCATCTTCTCTCAGAATAAAGCTCAAATTTCTTACTATGAGTACAGGGCTCTTCAAGACCTGACACCCTGCTTTGTCTCTGATTAAGTCTCCCACTTTCTCTCAGGGTCCTTACTGCACTCCAGATGCTCTAGGATCTGTCTGGTCCTCTTATTTCCCCAGGAGCATCCAGCCTTAGGGCTCTGTATTCACGCTTTGATTTTTCAGAAGGCTTCTCCTACTGATAATCAGAGACTCTTTCTGGAGTCTGCATGTTTATTCCTACTAGAGAAGTTTACCTTGAAAAAAATCACCTTGCTTTATTCTTCTTACTAGAACTTTCTATCTACTTGTGATATAAGATCCCTGAGGTCAAATATTTTGTCTGTTTCTGCTTTCTGTGATTTCTCCAAAGTTTAGCCAGCATCTGACACATAGGAATTTAAAAAAGAAAAGCTAAATGAATGGGGAAAAAAGATTTATTCTAGTTTCCAGGTTATATAAGGTCAGAAGATGGTCGCAGAAATAGCAGTCAAATCAGGCGAATCCTCTACATTTTTTTTAAACAAACCAGTGGAGCTCAGATGTACCAAGATTTATACAAAATCACACGGCATAGTTGCCATGAGTAACATCTTGCTGGGCACATGGTAGGATTCTATTTTCTTTGCCCTTGACCACGTGATGTGTACTGGCAGATGAAATGTGAGAGTTATCTGTCACTTCCAGGTAGAAATGTGAATAATCTCAATTATTTACATTCCCTTCCTTCTGTCAATGGTGTTTAAAACAGGTGTTAAGAGGAATCCTCCAACAGCTGAGGTCCTTGAATAAACTAATAGTAGAGCCCCTTGTGACAAACACCTTGGATGACATAGTGTGAGGGAAATACACATATTTGCAGTGTTGTGTCACTGAACTCTTTTTATTGCGGCACAAGTTAGACTGTGTCGCTGATCTCAAATGATGCACCCAACTCCTAAATGAAAGAGGTAGGATACATATCCATATCTCGTCACTATCTTCCTAAACTGCTCTGTGATAAGAGATAGAGCTTTGTTAAAGAAGGAATAATACATGTGCCCATAAAGGGCTATTTTTATTTGACTGGAGCTCTCATATACAACTTATTTTTCTTTCAAGCACAGGAAATAAAGAAAAAAGTCTTTATATGACATGAAATACAAGTCATTAATCAAAAGTTTCTGAATTCAATGTTTAGAAACTACTATCTCTACTATTTACATGTTTATTTTTTCTGTTTACCTAATCCATTTTATTCAGACACTTAAATCAGTAGAATACCAGAATTATTTTCCATAGGATTTTGTCTCTTTAGAGATTTGATTATCTGCTTCTTGCACCACAGAAAAATCTCTATGAACCGGCACATGCATAACATTACAGGAGACCGATAATTTCTAAAGATTTTTCCATCCTAGGAAATCACAAAGTACCTTCTCAATCAAAGAAGTTTATGTCGTATATTTTCCACATAAAAAAGACACTGGGCTTATAATTTTATTGGTCTTCAATGTTTGGCATAAAGGGAAAGGTCAATTAATATTTACCTTTAGTATTAATATTTACCCTAAATATTATTCCTTAGTCATGTGGAGTAAAAAGTTTGTCCCATCGTGAATGAAAAAATACAATTCCTGGCAATTATAATTGGGTAGAGAAGTGAGAGGTATAGAACCATGGAAAGGGACTCAAGAATTCCAGAAGGCATTTTAAACAGAAAATTAGGGTCAGGTAAGTGAAGAAACAATTTTTCCTCATACTCATATTCACTCAGTCACCTAAACCACCCTAGGATTTAAACGTTCAGTTTAGTAGGTTGCCTTAATATGACAGGACATACTCCCACTGTGGTCACTGAAACCCCATTTACTTAAGCTTTCTTTTCTCCCAAAGCCACAAGTGTGCTGTGTGTGGGACAGCACACTCAGGGTGAATTTGTGCTTCATAAAGAAAGTAACCAGTACAGTATTCTTTCTTGTCTCTGTAATATTCCTACAGCGTAACACTTGTAATCTGCGGGTGACATGCTATCTATTACTAAGAATTCTATAGCTAAAACAGGGATAGGTAGAGTCCTCAAATCAAGGTTCTGAAATTTTTAGCAATTGAGAAAGAAGTGCTCCAAATTTCACTGAAGAAGATATTTTAGACTCTTACTAACGACTCGGGCCTCAGGCGATGAGAACCTCATCTAACTCATAGCTGGTGCTTCTTTCTCCATTTAATCCCTCAGGAATAGGATCTCTGCTAGCGAAGTGAGAAAGGCACACTCTCTAATGCAATAATGTATAATACTGATGTAACTCCCTCCAAGGAATTATTTTTCTGTGACTGATGAGTCAAGGATTCTCTGGTGATACAAATTGTTCACCAAAAGAAGTTTGATGAATGCTATGAACCACGCTACAAAAGATGGCTATAATACAGAAAGTGCTGCAAACAAAGCTGTTGAGTCATTAGATGGAGTTTCTGAGTGTCTTCTGACCCTATTGGTCTAGTGACTCACCATAATCATCACAGTTACAAACAGAGTTTATTTTTAAGTAACCAAAAGGATGGAGAAAACAACATCAGAATAAAAGTCTGCAAATTTGGGACCTAAGGAAAGCAGATTACCAGAGGACTAAAAGTGGCAAGAGTGCATGGTGGTTAACTGCTCAAAGATCCTGAGTTCAGAAAGACTAGTTTTGTATTAGTTTTCCACCACTTATCAACACTATGATCCTGAAAAAGCATTTACATTCTTTATGTCTTCGCTTCATCAGCTGTAAAACTGGGATAAAGTGGAACCTACAATCAGTATCAGGGGCTTCCCTGGTGGCTCAGTGGTAAAGAACCTCCTTGCCAAAGCAGGAGACACGGTTTAACCCTGGTTCAGGAAGATAACCTGAAGAAGGAAATGACAACCTACTTTAGTATTCTTGAATACTCCAGTATTCTTGCCTGGCAAATCCCATGGACAGAGGAGCCTGGTGGGCTACCGTCCATGGGGTGGCAAACAGTTGGATAGGACTTAACAACTAAACAATAGCAACAACAATTAGTAGCCAAGGAGTGGTGTAGAAGGGCTTCAGCTGAAACTCTACAACCATAACCCCTACATGTGGATACCTCTTAATCTCTGAAATGAATGATAGACATTTTCCTAGTCTTATGTACAGTGTGACTAAAGGTACTTTTAAGTTAATTCATATTGATCCAAAATATATACACCAAGTAAAATAAGGTGCTTAAAATGGATACTCATCCTCAGAATAAGTCTACAATTCAGTTCAGTTCAGTTCAGTCACTCAGTCATGTCCGACTCTTTGCGACCCCAGGAATCGCAGCATGCCAGGCCTCCCTGTCCATCACCAACTCCCGGGGTTCACTCAGACTCACGTCCATTGAGTGATGCCATCCAGCCATCTCATCCTCGGTCGTCCCCTTCTCCTCCTGCCCCCAATCCCTCCCAGCATCAGAGTCTTTTCTAATGAGTCAACTCTTCACATGAGGTGGCCCAAGTACTGGAGTTTCAGCTTTAGCATCATTCCTTCCAAAGAAATCCCAGGCCTGATCTCCTTCAGAATGGACTGGTTGGATCTCCTTGCAGTCCAAGGGACTCTCAAGAGTCTTCTCCAACACCACAGCTCAAAAGCATCAATTCTTCAGCACTCAGCCTTCTTCACAGTCCAACTCTCACATCCATACATGACCACAGGAAAAACCATAGCCTTGACTAGACGGACCTTAGTCAGCAAAGTAATGTCTCTGCTTTTGAATATGCTATCTAGGTTGGTCATAACTTTTCTTCCAAGGAGTAAGCGTCTTTTAATTTCATGGCTGCAGTCACCATCTGCAGTGATTTTGGAGCCCAAAAAAATAGTCTGATACTGTTTCCACTGTTTCCCATCTATTTCCCATGAAGTGATGGGACCAGATGCCATGATCTTCATTTTCTGAATGCTGAGCTTTAAGCCAACTTTTCCACTCTCCACTTTCACTTTCATCAAGAAGCTTTTTAGTTCCTCTTCACTTTCTGCCATAAGGGTACATACTACAAATCTAGATTACCATCACTGATTCTTTAGCAAAGAAAACATCTGCAAGTGCTACTGACTAATCCACTGAAAATGAAAATGGGACACTGTATGTGAAACCCTTAACATAATGCTGGATACAGAGCAAATGTTCAATAAAGACCAGCTGTTATTGTTAATAATGTATTCTGTTGTATATTTCTAAGTATATTATTTTTAGAATAAAATTACTTTGAAAGCCAAGGAGATAAAAAATAACCTTGCTGTACCATTTGAAGATGCCCTTTAAATGGGAAAAGTTATTACCATTAGTAACAGCTTGAGGAAATTTGTTCAGCTACAAAGCCAAGGGACTGTATCTTTATCTCTCCATTTATGTATATATGTTGGGACAACATTTCTACAAATGTCATGGCTGTACATGTACAAATAAATACATCAACTAATTGAATTGATTTGTAGGGCCTTAGCTGCTGGGAGCTATTTATATTTATTTTCCTTTAGTGTCTAACTTCACTGAATGTCTATTAAAGCTACGTACGTTTTTTGATATTTTTGAATTATAGAGTTAAAGGGATATACATACAAAATCAAGGAAAGAGTGCTGGTTTCACTGTAGCTCAAAACCATAATAAAATACTTAGGTATGTGTATATATGTACAACTACATACACACACATGCACACACACCCTAAATTCAATGTTAACTAGAATAAAATGGAAATTGGTTCCTGAAAATTCCAATCATTGGTGATTAGAATGTTGAGAGGCAAACAGAGTTTAGTTTGATTTTTTTTTCTCTTTTCTCTCTAAAGCATTTTATCCCACAAAATATGCATGAAGATTTCCTGTACAATACGGTTTGGGTGATTGGGAAAGTGCAACTGTACTTCTAATGCCACTGCAGTTTACGGAGTATGGAACCACTCAGACCTCCTCACACTGCCAACTGGGCTCAGTGATAGGACTAACAAGGTTGTTCAGTGACACAGCAAGGAAAAATTAAAATCAAAGGAGCAATCACGTTTGATACTGGAAGTCACTAAAGGGAGCCGGAAGAGAGGCAATAAGATGCTGCCAGGCTTGAAGCACCTGCTGAATTCAGAGTATGTTGCAACCTCAAAATAGCCCGGTAAGGGAAGGTCATAAAAGAGAATTACAAAAATCAATTCCTGAGGCAACCAAAGCATGAACAAAAATTTGAGCAGCTGCCTGGTTAGAATAGATGGATGCAAAATAGTTCAATAGGGAGGGGGAGGAAGAAGAAAACTGACAAAGTGTAATTACTCTTTCTACAGGTAGGTTGTCAAATGTTCAAAAGTACTTCCACAGTACTTTTATACTTTCAAGTCACAGGATTAGTTGCGGGGGGCGGGAGCGGGGGAGGTAAACACTGTTTTAATGGACTGGTGAACACTATTATGTCATCTCTGACAACTCAAACTCGATGAAGTCTGATTTCCCCATCTGTGGACTCTTGATGCATGAACATCTTTACACTGTGGCGGAGAAGGGTGGGTGGTGGGGTGGTTTGAATTGAGCCTGTGCTCCTCTGCATTGGCGGTGTCATAGACACACAGCAGTGCTTCTCAGATGCTGCCTTTCATGGCTTCAGGCTGCCGGTTATTTCTTTTGCACGTTTCTGGGGAACAGCTGGGGTGCTGTCAGTCACCAGATGTACCATGTGGCTACAGCTCTGTGTTGAAGTTGCTCAGAATTATGATTCACAGGCCCTAAGTCAGGACAGACATGCCTTGGCATTTTCATGAACTTTTGTGCAGGTTCTCTCATTCAAGTATAAGGCATTCCCTGCCAAAGACCTTTGAAAGCTCTTAAAACTTCATTTAACATGTTAATGCTGAAGTTGGAAGAGACATAACAAATTCAGAAGAGGCACTGCACCTGTGGGGCTTCCTGGTGGCTTGGACAGTAAAGAATCTGCCTGCAATGTGAGAGACCTGAGTTCAGTCCCTGGGTGAGGGAGATCCCCTGGAGAAAGGAAATGGTAACCCCGTCCAGTATTCTTGCCTGGACAATTCCATGGACAGAGGAACCTGGTGATCTACAGTCCATGGGGTCACAGAGTCGGATACAATGGAGTGACTAACACACACACATTGTCCCTTCCTTTGCAGCCCAATGTTGTGGGCTTTATTAAATTTACAACAAAGGACTGACCTTGCTATAATTTTCATGGCAGTCTCTGAAAAAAGGATGAGGAGAGTAGTAGTAGCTGCAAAAGAATATAGGTTGCTTTGTAAATGCCTTGGAAATAACAGTGTCTGCCAAATATGGTTGCCAAGGCATTTGCAAACTATGCTTTTTGGTGACTTGGTCTCTATCCCTTTCCTACTTCAAAGTTCAAGCCATTTTGTTCAGTGATCTCCCCAAATAATCAGTTTCTGAGTTCATATTTACTATTAATATGTGTGGAAGTCAGATAACCTCAAAGAAGAAGATTATTAACAGGAATGTTTCCTTTAATGTTTAACTATGTCCTGTACACAGTACCAAAAAAGGTGTGATTGGTAATGAGATATGAAACCAATTCACTGTCCAATAAATTCAATATCCAATCTTAAAAGAAAAAAAAAAAAACCTCAGCAGATAACATTCATGAATTAAAATTATATCTATAGCATGGTCTTACAACTTGTGGACAGGAGGCAGTGTTGAATAGTGGTAACAGAGTCTTAGAGTCAAACCACCTCAATTCAAATCTTGCTTCTGCTTGCAGAGAGATCAAAGGCAAATGATGGGATTTTCTAATTATGTTTCCCTATCTGAAAAATAGACCTAATAAAAGAATCTACCTCCCAGGGATGGTGCATAGATTAAATATATACACACATGTGTGTAAATACATATTTGGCTCAGTTATTAACGCCAGAGTAAACATCCCACAGTTTATTGCTCTTACTATGGATCAAATTAGGTTACCATTTTCAACATTACCATTTTTACCCAAGTTAAAATACAGGAAGACTTTGGAAGACAAGAAATGTCCATTTTATTAGTCTCTTAAAATGAAATAAATATACTCAATGGATAGACTATAATTTGTTTAGTAAATTAATTTGCATGTAAATCAATGTAGAGATTGTGCATAATTCAATATGCTTCTCACCTGCTCCTCCCCAAAGAAATATGTAAATTAGGATGGTTATGAAATCTACTTTAAACATTTAATACTATTTACACTCAAACCACAGGACTTTTAAAACATAATCAATAAGTTTAACATATCTATATAGGTGTTCATTTATTGTTTTTATTTAAATTCCATGTGAAGGCACAGACTTTAGTGCTATTTTTATTTTAAAAGTTTAGACTCTAAGAATGATGTCATTTCATAAACTCATAAAAGAGAAAAACCATTAGAACTTCATTGGTTTTAGACAGTATTAGTGCAATTCCATTCACCTAGGACAGAGGATGATAAATAATTCTCATGGCTATTATAGTGAAACTTCCACTAAAGAATGACTCTAGGAGGTGACCCGCCTTGACAAATTCTATACCTATGTGCCTAAAGATCATGTAAATCTACTGATATGGTTTGAAAGAGCAGGAGTGTCTGAAAATAAACACAGAAGCTCACTTGGTGTTCCTGGGCAACTTGACGAATTGGATGGGGATGCCCTGCTCTTTCCCAGCAGAAGAGGCTGCACCCTAGCTCATGCTCCATTAAAAGGAAAACTACCAACCACAGGGTTTGAAGGTCTGAGAACTCAGACCCAGGTAGAACTCCTACAAATCATCTGCCTGGGGCCCAAGCAGCCTGATCCTTTACTGACAAGGTAGATGACTAGAGCAAAGAGGCTCTTGACAGGAACACAGACCCACACTGCAGGCTCAAGGAAGTCAGGTTCTGACTTATCTTTTGGTTGGCTATAGATGATTAGGGGATTTCTGGCTTTTCTCTGTGCTAACTCCTGACGTATGTGACTTTCCCAATAATCTCATTCTCTTGTCCATGATGTGTGACATTGTGGAATATGTCCTATAATCTATGGGAGAGATGTAGACTCAAATGGGATCTGCTGTAGCAAGCATGAACAATATCATCTTTAAAATGCCCTAAGCAAATCTTTTTACTATAAAACTTATTGCCATTTGATAATAATAGAAAGAATGCATCACAGAAATACTTAATAAATTATGTGATATTGGCCAGTGTTTTGAAGGAGTTAACAAAAATATGGCATGAAATTCTAAGACAAACAAAGTATAGTCACCATCAAAGGATGCACTATTCTCTCTAAAGTAGAACTTAAATCACATGTCAGAGTCTGTAGTTTACTTGGTTAAAAATTGGTCACATACTCAATAGGATATGAAACTGTGTCTAGTATGATAAATATTACTTCTTCAAGAGGTTTACAATTTTTCCATATATAGTCAGATCTTAAGGTGTTCCCACTAATAGGCTGAGATCAGAGGCAAGAAATATGCAAAATTCATCACATTTATCTTTGAAAAAGAGTAAGAAAAAACTAACTACACGTACACAATTATACAGAAAGACACATAGATCCTTACGCACACACTTTTCTTTTGATCTGATATTAATAATAGCAAACTCACCAAGCTCCACCCTATTATTTTGCAGGATCAACCAGGGAAGTCATCCTTTACCAGATTATCTACTTAAGAAGAGCAAAGAATTTGCATATTTCATGGAATCAATGGATAAGTAAATATCTTGCGCACAGAATGGGCCTAAGAGATCTTGATTAGTAATGTTTCAGATTTTCAAAAGACAACAGATTCTCAGGAGTCCTATTCAACATTACTCCAACAGAATGTAGCTCTCCAATAAAATACCTGACTGAAAGCCATTAACTAGGTAAGCAAAGTGATGCATTATGTTCCCAAAGTCATCTCCCAGTTTTGAAAATTTATCTTGAATATGTGCCAAAAGATTTTCAGGCAGCCAAATTTGCATGTCATTCCTAAATAAGTCAAGGTCTTCGAGGCCAATACTCTTGAAATACAAAAATAATGAGATTGCCTGAAAACACCCATTTGTGTAAAAATAATGTGATTCTTGCCAGACTGCAGGATATATTGAAATTTATGATTTTATTTAAATACAAGCATAACCGTTCAGAATTGACTGGGACATCACAGATAATCAATATATGTGACTACCTCGGAGGGTGATGTTGCTGCTGCTGATGACACATTGTCTTCCTAATGTCAATTGGTTCAATTTTTATCATATACCGTTAGCTACAAGGCAAAACTGGCTTTAATCATTCAGTTTAGAAGCAGATGAAAGAAATCTATCAACCCACATGCAAGTTGTCTTGATACCTTCAATACATCTAGAGCTTAGCCAAGGCAGAACATTCATATGGAATCTCTATCTGTCCTTCTAAAATATAACCTTTTTTTTTTTGCTATCAAAAATAACCAATCTAGATTCTAGGGTGAAATAAAAATGTGTCATCACACAGACTTAAAAATCAATAATCACTGCCTGATGATTTCAGAGGCTACAGATTCAAGTTTCAATTCAATTCTACAACTTACAAGCTATGGTATTATGGGCAAGTTCTACCTAAGCCACAGTTTTCTTATTTGTTAAGCAGGGTTGATCTCAGAATATCTACCTACCAGGTCAACTGTGAAGATCGATGCAGATAGATACATTCAGCTGAGGTTCTGTCATACTGTATGTGCTGAGCGAATCCATAGTACAGACTACTGAAAGTTACATCGTCAAGAACTATTTGAATGTGCTGGCATTGTACTGTCATATTTATTGGCTGTAACTTTCTATGCTATTAGTCAACAATCACAAAAACATAAAATTAAATCAAAGAGAGTTGTAGATTCTGTTGTGCTTGGTTTATCAAATGGATGCTTTAATGTATTTAAAAAGAATAGA
This sequence comes from Aepyceros melampus, assembly GCA_006408695.1. NCBI lineage: Eukaryota > Metazoa > Chordata > Mammalia > Artiodactyla > Bovidae > Aepyceros > Aepyceros melampus. The sequence continues at coordinate 224,981 of SJXQ01011762.1, forward strand.
ACCCACAGATTTGTTGTTCTTCTTACTGTGCATATTAAAATTGTATAGGAATGTGTGAGTTCAGAAAATGTTGAATGACTGCCATATATGCTTAAATTAGGAATTGAGAGGAAAGAAATCTACTTAAATATATCCAAATTCAAATTCAGACCCCGTAATTCTGACATTGCTTCTCTCCCCAATATATAGTGGCCTTGTTACAACTCACTATAATATATGAATACCAAAATAAATGTGAACAAAGCATCTATTTTGTCATGTACAAATATATTTCCTCACATCTGTGTAAAGATTTCTAAGTCTTCAAAAATCTTAAAAATAAACAATTTGCTACCAACCCAGAATGGGCCACTTCAGAAAATGGTTAAACTAATCTTCCCTTTAAAAGAAATTCAAACATATTTTGAGTGATATTTGTATTTTCCTAACTTTGCTTCCTTAAGAATGATGGAAAACATGTATAGACAGATAAATGTGTTTTCTCATCTACTGGTGCCATATTAATTACATTTAAATAAAGCCAAGATGATGAAAAGTTGGGGTCAGGCTAAACAACTGCAATGATTCCTTCTGTTTCTGTTCTGAAATAACAACAGGCTACTACAGATGGCATTCAATGCTCACTTTTCTTACCTTACATGCCAGCCCAATAGGGTCTTGTTTTTCTTTGTTTATTTGTAATGCATATAGCATCTCATTCTCCTTTTCATATTTAGAAGGCTTTCATCTAGTTTGTTAAAATTCATAAACCTACTCATATGCAAAAAGCAGCTATAACAGCATCAACCCCTACATTCCTAAGTGAATCTTAATCTCCTTGACACTACCAGCTGCCTGACTTAGCACCAGAACACTTAACTCTGTCTCTTTAAAGACAGTTAATAGTACGCACAATCAAATATTTATTCAAAAAAAATATCTAAAAGGGAAGAGATATATGTATACCTAAGGCTGATTCATGTTGAGGATCGAGAGAAAACAAAATTTGGCAATGGCACCCCACTCGAGTACTCTTGCCTGGAAAAATCCCATGGATGGAGGAGCCTGGTAGGCTGCAGTCCATGGGGTCGTTAAGAGTCAGACATGACTGAGCGACTTCACTTTCACTTTACACTATCATGCGCTGGAAAGGAAATGGCAACCCACTCCAGTGTTCTTGACTGGAGAATCCCAGGGATGGCGGAGCCTGGTAGGCTGCCGTCTGTGGGGTTGCACAGTCGGACACGACTGAAGTGACTTAGTATAGTATAGTATAAAGCAATTATACTTCAATTAAAAAATAAATAAATTAAAAAAAGAAAAAAATGTAGCATCTACAATGTGTAAGGTGATGTGACCATTGAGATACAGCACTGAACTCTACATATGTATTTTCTCTTTATGTGAAACTTACACTTTTTTTTGTAGATTTGGGTTTTTTCAAGATTTGTAATTGTAGAGAAAGTTACTACAGACTGAAATAGAGGCAAAACTGACTGTAAACTGCAGTACATACTGGAATGATTCACCAGCATTTTAACTCAAGACCCAGTGAAAAATGCTCTTTATGACAAGTCATGAAGAAAATCTGGGGGTGACATATTGATTGTTTACTTGTGATCATACATTCACAGCTGTGTTCATATGTCAAAATGTATGAAGTTGTACATTTTTGAAATGGTGAGTTTGTAAAATGTCAAATATACTTCAATAAAGTTTTTCTTTTCTTTTTAAAGAACAGAGAACAGCAGAAAGGTGGTACTCTAATTTCATCCTGGAAAGCTCTTTAGTTTCAAAGGGGAAACTTTCTCAGATGGAGAAGGATTTAAGTGGAAAGTCAAAGACTAAATAAAGCTAGTCACAGAAAATCAAGAGGTAAGACCAAGACAGAGTGAGCAGCCAACGTGAAGGCCCTGAATCAGGGAGAGACTGACTTGTTTGAGTCATGGGGAGGTTAGAATTCCTCACGAGCCCAGGGAAGAGATGCATGAAAAAAGGTGATATGTAGGACATCAGTTCAGTTCAGTTCAATTGCTCAGTTGTGTCCAACCCTTTGCAACCACATGGACTGCAGCACACCAGTCTTCCCTGTCATTCATGAACTCCTGGAGCTTACTTAAACTCAAGTCCATCGAGTCTGTGATGCCATCCAACAATCTCATCATTTATGGCCCCTTCTCTTCCCGCCTTCAATCTTTCTCAGCATCAGGGTCTTTTCAAAAGAGTTAGTTCTTTGCATCAGGTGGCCAAAGTACTGGAGTTTCAACTTCAGCATCAGTTCTTCCAATGAATATTCAGAATTAATTTCCTTTAGGATGGACTGGTTGGATTTCCTTGAAGTCCAAGGGACTCTCAAGAGTCTTCTCCAACACCACAGTTCAAAAGCATCAATTCTTTGGCACTTGGCTTTCTTTATAATCCAACTCTGACATCCATACATGACTACCGGAAAAACCATAGCTTTGACTAGACAGGCCTTTGTTGGCAAAGTAATGTCTGCTTTTTAATATGCTGTCTAAATTGGTCATAGCTTTCCTTCCAAGGAACAAGCATCTTTTAATTTCATGGCTGCAGTCACCATTTGCAGTGATTTTGGAGCCCAAAAATATAAAGTCAGCCACTGTTTCCACTGTTTCCCTATCTATTTGCCATGAAGTGATGAGACCAGATTCCATGATCTTAGTTTTCTGAATGTTGAGCTTTAAGCCAGCTTTTTCACTCTCCTCTTTCACTTTCATCAAGAGGTTCTTTAGGTCTTCTTTGCTTTCTGCCATAGGAGTGGTGTCATCTGCATATCAGAGGTTATTGATATTTCTTCCAGCAATCTTGATTCCAGCTTGTGTTTCTTCCAGCCCAGCATTTCTCATGATGTACTCTTCATATAAGTTAAAAAAGCAGGGTGACAATATACAGCTTTGACATACTCCTTTCCCAGTTTGGAACCAGTGTGTTGTTCCATGTCCAGTTCTAAATGTTGCTTCTTGATCTGCATATGGATTTCTCAGGGAGCAGGTCAGGAGGTCTGGTATTCCCATCTCTTTCAGAATTTTCCACTGTTTATTGTGATCCACACAGTCCAAGGCTTTTGCATAGTCAATAAAGCAGAAATAGATGTTTTTCTGGAACTCTCTTGCTTTTTCCTTGACCCAACAGATGTTGGCAATTTGATCTCTGGTCACTCTGCCTTTTCAAATCCAGCTTGAACATCTAGTTCATGGTTTACGTACTGTTGAAGTGTGGCTTGGAGAATTTTGAGCATTACTTTACTAGCATGTGCAATTGGGTGGCAGCTTGAGCATTCTTTGGCATTGCCTTTCTTTGGGACTGGAGTGAAAACTGACCTTTTCCTGTGGCCACTGCTGAGCTTTCCAAATTTGCTGGCATATTGAGTGCAGCACTTTCACAGCATCTTCTTTTAGGATTTGAAATAGCTCAACTGGATTTCCATGACCTCCACTAGCTTTGTTCATAGTGATGTTTCCTAAGGCCCACTTGACTTCACATTCCAGGATGTCTGGCTCTAGGTGAGTGATCACACCATTGTGGTTATCTGGGTCATGAAGATCTTTTTGTATAGTTCTTCTGTGTATCCTTGCCACCTCTTCTTAATATCTTCTACTTCCATAGGTCCACACCATTTCTGTCCTTTATTGTGCCCATCTTCGCATGAAATGTTCCCTTGGTATCTTTAATTTCCTTGACGAGATCTCTAGTCTTTCCCATTCTATTGTTTTCCTCTATTTCTTTGCATTGATCGCTGAGGAAGGCTTTGTTATCCCTCCTTGCTATTCTTTGGAACTCTGTATTCAAATGGGTATATCTTTCCTTTGCTCCTTTGCCTTTCACGTCTTTTCTTTTCTCAGCTATTTCTAAGGCCTCCTCAGATAACTATTTTGACTTTTTGCATTTCTTTTTCTTGGGTATGGTTTTGATCACTGCCTCCTGTACAATGTCATGAATCTCCATCCATACTTCTTCAGCCACTAAATCTAAATCCTTTGAATCTATTTCTCACTTCTGCTATGTAATCAAAAGGGATTTGATTTAGGTCATACCTGAATGGTCTAGTGGTTTTCCCTACTTTATTCAATTTCAGTCTGAATTTGACAATAATGAGCTCATGATCTGAGCCACAGTCTGCTCCCGGTCTTGTTTCTGTTGACTGTATCGAGCTTCTCCATCTTTGGCTGCAAAGAATATAATCAATCTGATTCTGTATTGACCACCTAGTGATGTCCCTGTGTAGAGTCTTCTCTTGTGAAGAGGGTGTTTGCTATGACCAGTGCTCATCACAGAGTATGAAAGGGGCTCTGTATTTTATTCCGAGTGCAATAATAAGCCACTCAAAGTTAAGAACTGTGCGATGATAGATTTGTATTTTTAAATGATCACCTTGGTTGCTACATGGATAACGGAATAGAAATGGAGAAGAGCTGAAAAAGAGTGAGCATAAGAAGACCAGTTGGAACTGTCTGTGTCACTGCAGTAAGAAGTGGTAACAGTCTGGCCTGTTATGGGGCACAAGAGATGAAGAAAAGTGGATTGTGGTGGTTTTAAATCCTTTGACATTCTTCCTTCTGAAAGACAGAGCCTAGTGCCTTGTCCTCTAGCCTGGGCAGAACACAGCGACTCACTTGAACATACAGAATATGGAGGAAATGGCCTTCTACCACAACGTCCTATGCAAGGCACTGTGGCTTCCTATTGTTTTCTCTCTACGCCATTTGCTGTTGGAGGATACCAGGGGCTATGCCATGAGGCTGCACAGCAGCCACAGAGGAGCTGAGTGGAGGGACAGAGGCCTCCTTCCACCTGCAAGCATGAACTTGCCAGGCCTCCATGTGACTGAGCCAATCTGGAAGTGGAAACTCGAGTCCCAGTGAAGCATCCAGAAACTGAAGGCCCAGGTGACATCTGCCTGCCACTTCCTGAGGGACCCTGAGTCAGAAGCCCCCAGCTAAGCTGTTCCCCACTCGTGGCTGATTCATGTCGATGTGTAGCAAAACGAATACAGTATTGTAAAGCAAAACAAACTAAAAAATAAAAATTAATTAAAGAAAAAAAAGGAAAAGAAAAAAAAAAACAAAATCAAAAGAAAACTTGCTTGAGATAATAACTATTCATCACAGTTTTAAAAAGTGAGAGAGGTAAGTTGAGAATGATCCTAGCATTCTTCTAATGCATCCATTATCCAGACATTATCTTTGAGGGAACGGGGCAGGGGGAATAAATGGCTTGATAGTCCTGCCTAGGGAGAAATTATACCAGAAGACACACGTTTAAAACATTGGGCTTATTATGATAACAGCAGTGGATGGCTAAAAACAGAAACAAGATTGCACTTTCACAGATCATTGAACTGAAAGGCCCTTCAAAGAATGTTAAAAATAAGGCACTGAAACCAAAGAAACTCACAAGTCCTGCTTTTAAGAAGCAACTAGACTCCCTAAAACTTTTAAGAATGGTTTCTGTGTTAAATCTTGCACAACTAATGCCACAACTACTCAGCACTCTGTCAAAACATCATGTGCTTAAAGGGCCTCTAGTCATAACACCATCACGTGCCAGGTAGCCTGTTTGAGGGCCCCATTCAGAGGTTAGTCGGGCCCCTTTATGTCACTTGGGCTTCGCTGATTGCTCAGTTGGTGAAGAATCCGCATGCATTGCCGGAGACCCCAATTTGATTCCTGGGTCTGGAAGATCCATTGGAGAAAGGAAAGGCTACCCACTCCAGTATTCTGGCCTGGAGAATTCCATGGACTGTATAGTCCACAGAGTCACAAAGAGTTGGACAGGACTGAGAGACTTTGACCTTCACTTTATGTCACTCGTTGTTTGATATTCTGCAGAGGCAGAGGTAAGTAAGAAGATGGGCTAAATTCTTACTTACATCATGAAATAGAATTATAAAGCCAGTACAATAGTACCGTTACTTATCATAATTATAATTGGTTTATATTAACTTTTGCATAGTATATGGGGTCAAAAATACAATTATTTCCACATATGAAAAATAGTTCATAATGAGAACATGACCTCACACAAAAATATATTGACCTGAATCAATTCTGCCAGAGTGTATCCGATACATCATGTTTGGGTATTACATCTATTTGGGGACCAGAAAATATCAACTTTCTATATTAGCATCTCCCAAACTGTGGGCTGTGCAAGCACTGGTATGACAAATAACTTTTAGATTGTACAGAGACACAGCACTAAATAATATTATTCACTCAAGAATAAATTCATACCTTCTCAATTAATTCTCTTTGAGTTCTGATTAAGAAGAAAGTCTGAGCTGATGTCATAAAAACCTAACATTTGACAGTTTTAGTTTTGTGGAGAAATAACAGGAGTCAGAATCACAGTAATATAAGAAAAGCCAGGATTTCATACATTTATTTCTGTAATATTTACTTTTATGGCTATTTTTCTTTTACTTGTAAAAAATGATACTCCTATGATGAAGTTTTTTTGCTAAAAATAGTTAATAAAAACTGAAATAAACATTTTATAATGATCTATAAAAGAACCTGAAAGCATATATATGTATATAAACATATACACACACACACACATATATATACACACACATCACTTTGCTGTACATCTGAAACTAACACAACATTGCCAATGAACCATACTTCAATTTAAATAAGTAAGTTAACAAATAAATTAAAAGAATGCCAGTTAAAAAATTTTGGAGTAAATAATAATACTTCTGTATACAAGGAGTATACAGATTGAACAGAGGTAGATGATCACTGAATTGTGGGTAACATTGGTCTAGAAAGCTCATTGGTTCCATTCCATTATCCACTTATGCAGTATCTCAGGTCTTAAGTGGTCGAGTGATTGACTTAAAGTTATAAAACTATGAAGTAGCAAATATTGTTCTAGACTTCTCGAGTCTCTATTATATTAGCATAATAAAAAGGTAAAGAACAAAATTCAAGAGTAATTTCTTCTGTGAGTGTCTCTATTTTTTTTTAAGTTTTTGATGTTAGTAATAGTGCTTGTTTTTTGCTCAGTCTACTGCAATATAGTTGACCTACAACATGTATTATTCATAGTTTAAGGTATCTAACATAATGATTTAATATAAGTATATATCATGAAATGACTATCATAATAAGTGGTAATTACTTTCATTCATTACTACACATAGTTGCATTGTTTTTCAAAAGTGATTTTCCAAATCACTGAACAAAACATTTATTCATTTATTTATTTACTAAATTGAGAATTTGTTTAGATAATATGAAATCATAAACAATTTGATATGTAATTGATTGATAATCTCTTTTTCCCTTTTCTCATCTTGAATGCAGCTGAACAGAACAAGTCTAAGAAATCATAAGGGACACACAAGGAATCCAGAGCAACTTCAAACTTGACTCTATTTCCAGTCAGATAAATATTATATTAAAACCAAGTTTTTGTGCAAATATCACAGCACTGGGGATACAAACATTCCCAAAGAGGTCATCCAAGAACTCTGCCTCAGACAAAAAATAGGAGAGAGGAAAATTCATTTTCACTTGACAATTTTTAGTTGACAAAGATCACTTGTGTGCAACCCCTACTTTCTAGTCTTATCAGAAGTTCATAACTTTTCAGAGAAATTCTACAGAGAGTATCATATCAAGTTCTGGCAAAATATGTTGACCCAGAAAAATACTACTGCACTTTTATTATTTATTCTTTTGCTCAAAGATGAGAATTTATTGGGGTTTTGCTTTGTTCCTTGGATTATCATAATTCCTACAGTGGAGACAGTAGTTTAGTCTATGGACAAGACTTTGTTAGAGAGTTTCACCCTTTCCTTTAAAGGAAGCATAGAATATTCCTTGTACAAAGTGTGGTGGTGTTGTTTTAGTTGCTAAATCATGTCCAGCTCTTTGCGACCCTATGAACTGTTGCCGGCCAGGCTCCTCTGTCCATGGGATTTTTCAGGCAAGAATAGTGCAGTGTGTTGCCATGCCCTCTTCCAGGGGATCTTCCTGACCCAGGGATGGGACCGTGCCTCTCCTGTCTCCTGTGCTGGCAGGTGGATTCTTTACCACTGCGCCACCTGGGAAGCCCACTCAAAGTGTATACTGTATTTGAATATATGAATACATTAGCCTACGAAGTTTTAAATAAATAAATTAAAACTTAACTCATTTCAACTCAGAGGGAGGTGAACAGTTGGAGTTTGAAGGAGTGTTTAAAGACAATTTCATTAGCTTTACATCTGTATTCTAAGCTAAGATATAATTAGATTGAGAAAGCAAAGGAAGATAGGAGGGAGGGAGAAACATACCAGGAGTAAGCCAGAGGAAGAGATAATGACTACTACCCCAGGGGGTGGAAAGAAAACAGTGACATTCAAAGGGATACAAAATGTTGGAAGTTGGCGAAAGATACCCCCTTGGAGAGAAAGCAGGATCTAATTATGCTGTGATTATATACAAAAAAATTAAGCTATTTTGGGATATAACATCTACACAGTTTAATTTGATTTTCTCCAGAGTAATGGGTTGACCAGTAACTAAGGAGGAAGATGATGAAGGGTAAAGCTGACAGGCACTGTGGAAGGACAGAAAGGTTGAGTTCCTGCTCAGGAGATGATGTAAAAAAATAAGAGTGCTGCTCAGGAAGGTCCCTGGTAAGGTCTGAGGCTGGTGTGGACCAGGTAAGAGAGACAGAACGAACCTGGTGTTGGTGAAGCCATTCCTGCATGATTTTCACCCACTATGATGTAGTTGCCCTCTCCTATGATGCAGGTGTGATGATATTAGCCATCTTAGGGCTTCTTGGAACCTGATATAATTTATATAATGTATTTAAGCATTTAGGTGAGATGGAGGTAGACAGTAATTAATGCTGTTATTATTAGTATTGTTATTATCATCATCATTATCAATAATGAATACCTTGTCCAAGACCGTAATGTTTCAATGGTAAGAAAAGTGAAAAATCAGGTAAAATAATAAACAGTAAAATATTAGATGGATGATAAAATGTTTCTATTTTGAATATTCTCTAATTCAAATATTAGCATATGGCTCAAAATATAGGGAAAATATACAGTAATAAAATGCTTATAAACATTTGTATCTATACAGCTATAGAGTGAAAGTGAAAGCCGCTCAGTCATGTCTGACTCTTTACGATCCCATGGACTATAGAGTCCATGAAGAAATTCTCCAGGCCAGAATACTAAAGTGGGTAGCCATTCCCTTCTCCAGGGGATCTTCTCAACCCAGGGATCAAACCCAGGTCTCCCTGCATTGCAGGTGGATTCTTTACCAGCTAAGCCACTAGAGAAGCCCAAGAAACTGGAGTGGGTAGCTTATCCCTTCTCCAGCAGATCTTCCAGACCCAGGAATCGAACTGGGATCTCCTGCATTGCTGGTGGATTCTTTACCAACTGAGCTATAAATAAGATACAATTTATCCTCAGAATAGTATAATTACATAGGAGAAACAGTCATCAATCTTACTTTCTTTTCCTTTCCTACCTATGAAGGAGGTTAAGACCTGCCCCCTTCCTAGTCAACTTCACAATGAACTCAAACATCCTCATTTTTTACCTTTCCTACACAGAAGTGTTCATGACAGACCAGATTTTGGCATGTTACCCTCTCTCACTCTCACTGTTTTCTTCCCTCTTTATTCATACTATGTCATTCAGAAGTCACTGACATCTATGAAGTATATGGAAGTATATTGCTTGCACTGGGACTCACTGGTAAATGGGGAGAAGGTTATGATCTTTATTATTGATAAATAAATGTAATAGACATTGTTATTACACCCTAATTATAGGCTGGTCATTGTGCTAAGTATTTCATATCTAATTTCTCAGAGAATTAGGCTATTTCTTCAAATTCATACACTTAGTAGGTACAATGAAAGAAAGATTTTCAATCCAGATTTATCTCACCCCAGGATCACGGTCTTCTCCATTGTAGGTTGTACCAAGGAAATAGGTTCCAATATTTTAACATTATGGTTCATTGAGAAGAATACTGTATTTTGCCTATATTTCTCACTTAAATCCGGATTTAAGTTCAAGATCTAAAACCAAGATTATAAATTTCTTAAATCCCTGGACTAAACCACAAATAACTATGTATACCCAACACCCATCACTATGTAGAATGTAATAGATGCTTAGTAAATAACCAAATAAGTGAAAAAATTAATAAAAAGTGTGTAAGTATTTTCAAAGAAATAAAAAAAAGTTCTAACTCTTAGAAAGTAATCTCTTCTCCTAATTGCTTTGCTACTGTATAAAAAGTCTATAGGGAATTATTACAACCTACTAAAAATCATCTCCATTTGGAAAACAGATAAAAAGGCAATCAAAAACTTTTGTCCTCAACACTCGCAATAATAAAATTCAATATCCATTTACATAAGTAGAGTTAAGACATGCTATGATGTAATAAGAAAACAACTATGAAGTCCAAATCAGTTATTATTATCGAGAGAAAAGGAAAGCAAACTTTCCCAATTTAATCCTTCCCTTGAAAGCCTCTAGCCATGTGAGCTCAGGCAAACAAACCCATCCTTTTGCTCACTGGTTTTCAAATCTGCCCAAAGAGAGACTGGATGAGAGCACAACTTTGACAGCTGTGAATCTCTGACTGTGGAAGTAACTATTTCCTACAAGGAACTGACATGTTAACCACTTCAAAGTTCCTTAGAAGAGAGTAACACTTTCTTTCCATTCTCGAGTTGCTTGTCTGGACGCTTGTTTCCACATCAACAAGCAGAATGTGTCTCAAACTGTGTTAATTCCTTTCTGGTGTGGATGTCACCTATGTGGAACCACTATAGCTGGAATGAGGGAGTTTATATTGATTTTTACTTAAGTAGTTCAAGCAACATATGCATTGCTGCCTTCATATCTTTTCAATAATATACATGGCATCACACTTCCCTCAGGCACTCTCTATCCAGGACATCACCTTCTCTTTGCATCAAAAGTATTTTTAAGACTTTGACCTGGTACATAACCCTCTGATGTGGGGGGTGGGGTGGGGTGGGGTTTGATCACAGATTCAATTCGTATTTTTTAAGTATTTATGTATTCATTTTGCTACATTGGGTCTTAGTCGCAGCACACAGGATCTTTGCTGTTATGTGGGAACTTGCATTGTGGCACATGGACTCCGGAGCACAGGCTCTACAGCATGTGGGAATCTTAGTTCCCCAAATAGGGATGGAACCCACATTCCCTGCTTTGCAAAGTGGATCTGTAGCCACTGGACTACCAGGGAAGTCCCAATATGTGTTCTTAGTTTTGGCCACCAACGGGTTTGGTATAGACAGACAGATAATGAAAAGATGTCTGTTCCCTACAGATATCCACCGAGACAGAATTTAAAACTGGTGAAGTCAACGTACTTCCTGACTCCTCAGGACCACTCCCACAGCACAGAGCTCTCCTGCCACCTCTTTCACTTCCCCGGGGATCCAATATGACTCCTTGGGTGAGTTAAACTCAGAGAGTTCACACTCCCAGAAAGGTTTGTCTCTCATTCTTCTCCACTTATTACAGTAGCCGCCTTTTGGAAGTGGAAGAGAGACTGGGGCTGCAGTGAGTGCCCAGTGAGCAGTGAGAAACTTGTACTCAGATTATGCCACCAATTTTTCTGAGTGTCCCTGGTCAACCCAGTCAACTTGCCTGTAAGAGAAAAGCAACGAGATAGGATTACAATCCCCTGAATCACTTCTGAGGGCAGTTGGCTCTAGTAACCATGGCTTCCTGACAGCAAGACAGACTCTCTCTGGAGGGAGTAATGCTTGTGTTAGTTTTGCTTCTCAGAAAGTTTATTTTTTGCTGAGATGTAATTCACACAGCATGTAACTCATCCTCTTAACATGAAGTGTTGTTCTGGTCTGAATGGAGAACTCCATGGACATAGGAGACTGGCAGGCTGCAGTCCATGAGGGCATAAGAGTCTGCATACGCAGGCAGGCACTGGTCTCAATGATCATGTCCCTCTAAATTCCTGTGTTGAGAATGCATGCGCTGTGTGATAAGATGCGCTGCTATTAGGAGGTGGGGTCTTTGGGAGGTGATTTGGTCCTGAGGGCAGAGCCCACATGAATGGGATTAGCACCTTCACAGAACAGACTGCAGAGACCCTTGCTTCTTCCTCTATATAAAGACACAGAGAGAAGTGGGCAGTCTGTCATTTGGGAGAGGTCTCTGATCAGAACCTCACTGACATGGTATCTTGATCCTGAACTTCCAGCCTCCAGAACTGTGAACAATAAATTTCTATTGTTTATAAGCCATCCAGTTTGTGATATTTTGTTATAGCAGCCTGAACAAACTAAGATAAGTGGGTTTTAGTATTATATATCCATAAGGTTGTTCAATCATCATAGATTAATTACAGAATATCATTCTTAAGAGAAACCATATATCCAATAGCAATCATATCCTGTACCCTCCTAAGTGCTGTTATGGTTCACTAATAAACTTTCTATCTCTATGGATTTACCTATTTTGAACATCTCGTGTAAATAGATTCATCTAGTATATGGCTTTTTGTGAGTAGCTTCATATAAAATTTTCAAGGTTTATCCATGTTAGGATATCAGTATTCCTTTCTATGGCTGAATAGTATTACACTGCATGCACACAAGGCATTTTGTTTATTTATTCATCAGTTAATGGAAATCTGGGCTGTTCCCATTTCTGGCTATTGTGACTAATAATGCTATAAATATTGCTGCTGTTCAGTCACTAAGTCATGTTTGACTGTTTGCAACTCCAGGACTGTAGCAGGCCAGGCTCCTCTGTCCATGGGAGTTTTCCAGGCAAGACTACTGGAGTGGGTTGTCCTTTCCTTCTCCAGTCGATCTTCCTGGATCAGGGATCAAAACAGATATCCCCTACCTGTGTCTCCTACATTATCAGGTGGATTCTTAACCACTGAGCCACCGAGGAAGCCTGAGGCTATGAATGTTTGTGTATAAATTACTTCTTTTTTGGATGATACAATTTGAAAGTTCTCCAGAAATACTTTTAAAAAATCCTCTGGTCTTCCCTGCTTCACTGTTTTTGCTAGATATAAGATTATGAACTGTTTCCTCTACAAAGGCATCTTAGAGGGCCTGTGATAGAAAAGAGCACAGTACTTGGAGTATGAAGATGTAGATGTCAATATTATCTCTGTCGATCACTAGATGTTTCACTCTGAATGAATTCCATAGCCTATTATAATCTGATTTCCAAGACTATAATTTTATAGAGGATAAGTGATGCCTGATCTCTAGGGTTGTTAAGAAGGTTAAAAAAGAAGGGAATGTAGAAGCACATAATAGAGCCACAAAAGATGTTATATTTATTTTTTCATTTACATAGTATTTATTGACTGCTTGCTCTCTGTCATGTACTATCCCCGTGCCTCTTAAAACCAGTGAATAAAACAAATAACCCTAACTTTACGAAGTTTAAAATCTTCAAGGGGACTCATTCACCCTATTCTTTGAGTTAGGGACTTTGCAAATTTACATTTTGTATCTTTCCCGTATACACTTTTCCTGAACTAACTCCCCTTCAGGTCTACCAACCAGAGTTTCTACTCCTACAAAGAAAAGAAAAGAAAAGGAGGTGATTATTGTCAGCTACATTTATGGGTTAAGAATTAGTAGGTGAGTTGCTTTATCTATTATGACACTGCTTTCTAATAGATATATAATGCGAGGCACATACATAATTAAATATTTCTAGTACCTACATTGTGTGTGTGTGTGTGTGTGTGTGTGTGTGTATGTGCGCGCGCGCGCGCACGCATGCATGCATGGGTGCTCAGTCATGTCTGACTCTTTTGTGACCTCATGGACCATAGCCACCAGTCACCTCTGTCCATGGGACTTCCCAGGCAAGAATACTGGAGCAGGTTGCCAATTCCTTCTTCAGGGAATCTTCCTGACCCAGGGATTGAACACACATCTCTTGTGTCTCCTGCATTGGCAGGTGGATTCTTTACCATTAGCGCCACCTGGGAAGCCCAGTACCCACATTAAAAGAAAGTAAAAACAAACTAGTAAAATGAATATGTTTTATTTAACCCAACATACTCATTTCAACATAATTGACATAAAAATAACCAGTGAAGTATTTTATACTCATTCTTTTTGTTTTTACTGTGTCACACAGCTTGCAAGATGTTAGTTCCCAGACTGGGGATTGAACCTTGGCTCTGGCAGTGAAAGTGCCAAGTATGAATCGCTGGACTGTCAGGGAATTCCCTATATTCCTTTTTTGCAGGAGATTTTCCCACATCCAAGGGCTGCCCTGCAGATGCAGAAAAGATGATGTGAAGATAGACACGGAGATGAGACTGATATATCTACAAGCCAATTGTCACCAAGGATTGCTGCCACAGCCTGAAGGTAGAATGGAGCAAGGAATGATTCTTCTTAGAGCCTTCTGTGGGAGAACAACCCTGCCAACATCTTGATTTCAGACTTTTAGCCCAAGAATTGTGAGAGAATACATTTCTGTTGTTTTAATCCACTTGAGCTAGCAGTTATCTGTTACAACAGCCCTAGGAAAGTATTACAGATTCTGGTAATTCAGTTTGGACTGGCCACATTTCAAGTGTGCAACAGCCACATGTGGCTAATTTGAACGTAATTTTAAAGCCTTTAGAGGAAAAGTCCTCCACGGTCATTTTCCAAAACTTTGCTTTAGAAATGAGAACCTTTGAGATAGGCCTTAATTGAGAACTGAGGGGGTGGGCCCTCTGCCTTAGAATCATTTCTTTCCTTAACAAAATAATCTGTTACTTTTCTTAAGGGAAAGCATCTTGATTACTCTGAGAAGACAAAACATCCCAGCAATCCACTAGAGGTTTTGCAAAATATGAAAGCTATTTTTCTTTTATCTCTCGAAGCACAGAACTCACACCTAACAACATGTACCTTATTGTTTACCAAAGTGATCAGTAATCATACTCTAGCTGTAGGCTCTGGAGACATTTTCCTTTGTTTTCTACCCTCCAAAGGTTGTGTAACATAGTTCTATCTTTCTTTAAAATTATGGAATTATATCTTTTTTTTTGCACTTATTATATCAAAAAATGGAGAAAGACTGCAGACCAATACCACACTGTTAGTGGTTCACTGGCCAGGAAAAAAGGACCAGCAGAAAAATTAAATGATTTCAATACTCAGGACACCTCTTCAACATAAAAAGCCCTTCCTTTGTATCATCAAGTATTCAATAAGTTGCCCTGAAAGCTAGGTTGACCTGAGTAAAAAGGCAGCATATACACTAGGGGGGAAAAATAAACCAAGTGACTTAGCAGATTATGAATCAGAAAGTCTAGATTTCAGCTGTGCCATTGATATCAGGCATATAACCTTGAGCAGGTCTCTGACCACTCAGATTCTCATATGTAAAATTGGGATAATGACAATTTCTGCTCTACTTGCCTCTAAGAGCATTTACTATGACTCTCAGGCTTTTGTGAGCATCACAGTTGCCTGGAGGAGGAACATGAACTCACCTCCAGAGGTTAGGATTCGATAGGTCTGGCCTGGGGCCCAGGAACCTGCACTTCTGATAAGTTATCAGGAGTTGCCGATGCTGCTCATCCACAGACTACATTTTTGAGGCCCACTGACTTATAATACTTTACAAGATGGCAAGCCCCACGATAACAGGTACTATGTATCAATGGATATTACTGCAAAACAGTTAGAGGCTGTTGAACTTGATGGACCCAGATTCAAACACTGCCTTGGACCCGTATGAGCTCTGATTCCTTGGGCAGGGCACATAGCCCCTCATCTAGGAACAGGTTGTTCTGAGGTTCAATGGTATCCTGTACTCAAGAATGCCATACTACATCTGGCACAGAAATGCTCAATAAATGTTTACTCTCGACATTATTATTGTAGTGGTCTCTAGCCTCCAATGAGTTTGTGAAACAGATCGTTCAGCAAATATTTTATAGACTAACAAGTGCTAAACAAATTAAGGGGATTATTATGGTGGTATGGGGCTACATAGTTAACCAACTCTGTTCTTTGTACAGGTGAAATACTTGGTTGACATCACTAATGGGTGTTTTTCAGAGGAGAGAAGAATGGAAGGGTATGGTCTACTAGGGAGTCCATTCCAGCCCATTCCACCACATGCATTAGGGACTTCTATGTGCTCTTTTATTCATCTTAGTTTTTAAAACTCATTTTAAAAATCTTTTTTTTTCTGTCATTTTGAACCATCAGATCCTTTTTGGTTTAGAACCCTTTATCTGCAACTTGCTAGGAGTTCTGTCATAGATATCTCCGCAGTGTATCTACAGTGCCAAAGCCCCAGAGAGATGGCTCCAGCTGTCAGGGGCCTTGCTGCCAGGAGGCAGATCCTCAAAGGCGTGGCTGCTAAATGTGTATATGGATGCCCACTGGCTTGTTGCTGCTGGTAATGATAATGACAGTGATATTAATAGCAACTAAATGGCACTCCACTCCAGTACTCTTGCCTGGAAAATCCCATAGACGGAGGAGCCTGGTAGGCTGCAGTCCATGGGGTCGCGAAGAGTCGGACACAACTGAGTGACTTCACTTTGACTTTTCACTTTCATGCATTGGAGAAGGAAATGGAAACCCACTCCAGTGTTCTTGCCTGGAGAATCCCAGGGACAGGGGAGCCTCATGGGCTGCCGTCTATGGGGTCGCACGGAGTCGGACACGACTGAAGCAACTTAGCAGCAGCAGCAACACGTTACTAAGCAAAAATTTCTTCCTAAGTCCTCTACACATATGAGTTTAATCAACTAGGCATTTATTTTTCAGAGAAGCTTATCATATTTCTACTTTATGGATGAGGTCAAACTGCAAAAAGGTGGGAGGAAGGCAACAAATGTGCTATAAGCTCTGCTATCCAAAATTCAATCACTGAAGAAGGATGGGATACTTGTGTGCTAAGAAGCTCATACTGGTGGCATCAGCAGCAGCATCAGGGCAAAGAGGACAGGACCAATCTTTCACTTAGAGCTAAACTACATTCTTAGAGAGCACCACAATCCTAGCACTGGTGGGTCCTCAAATACAGGCTAATGACTCAGTAAACAACAAACCACAGTCACTGGTGCTTCCTCATATCAGACACTGCACTAAGTACAAAGAACATATACATGACCTCAACTCTCACAGACAACCCAATAAACATGTATTCTGTCTATTTTATTTTACAAAAAATAAAAGGCAACCCAAGTCTTGGGGAGATTATAGACTGACCACACAGCTGATAAGTGACAGGTTTATCTCTTTCATTTCAAAGCCCATGCTTTTGGGTGGTGTTCCTGACATGGTAGGAGAGTCCACAGCTCTTCCTTCACCCGTCCTCAAGTTCTGAGGAATCCTACATTTAACCAGGCATCATCACACAAGCTGATATTAAATGCATACAGCATTTGGATTTTTCAACCATCTGTTTTTCTCCTTTCTTCCTAATGTGTTTCATTCATCAGATCATTTTTTTTAAGATACAACATGTTCTAGACCCTATCAGCAGGAGAGTTTTATTTATAGTTAAGGCATCCAGGCTAGCTGAGCATATCTAATGAAGCCATTAATGATTTTGCTTCAGGAGAGATCTTAAATTGAATATTTCTAATAACTTTTGGTTTGTATCACTGCTACTATCTGTCCATGCTGGTGGGGACATAAAATTGCTGCCAGTTTCTCTATTTACCTCAACATTTTCATTACTGATTAAATTTTTTTGACTGATAAATGTTTTTAAGGACTTAAATTGATATTCAAAAGGAGTTTTCTGTTTGCTGTTTATTATTTTCTAGGTATACTTCTATTGTTTTCCTAAATTTTCTTCACTGGAGCCACTGCTTTTTAATCTAGCTATTAACTTTCTTCTTGCTAAATCTTCCTACTACCTTGGCTTCATTTCATGGCCATGGTTCTGAAACAGTACAGAGGAAATAGGAAATCCATTCTTTGGCTGCAATCAGCATGGCTGGCTACACTGGCCAGACAGTTTCTTAGAAAAAGAAACAATAAAATAAGAGTTCAGTGCAAAACTAGGCTTTGCAGTAGCTGTATGAAAACTGACAGTTACTCAACTCTGTTTTGATCTTAATTGAATGCCTGTTACTTTTGCAAAAACAGAGGCAGTACTGGGTTTAATATCTGTCTAGAATTGGGAATTATTTGAAAGTTGTCTGTTCTGTTTACTCTGGGGAAAATACAAGAGTTTGAGAACTGAAATACTGCTGCTGGCTATGTTGTGAGGCCAACTTTGAAACTCACTTCTGTATGCTCTGCATCCTGGTGGGGCTATATTGGCAAGATAGTGATGGGATGCCGGGATCTTTAGGGCAGATCCTGAGCTTTGCAGGAATGTATGATTAAGGGAAAACTTGATAAGATTGTGCTTATCGAGTTCTACTACTAACATCAACAAATACTGCGGGTTCCTACAGTGCCTATATGTTCTCAGACCCTGCTGCTGCTGCTGCTGCTATGTCACTTCAGTCATGTCAACTCTGTGTGATCCCATAGACGGCAGCCCACCAGGCTCCCCCATCCCTGGGATTCTCCAGGCAAGAACACTGGAGTGGGTTGCCATTTCCTTCCCCAGTGCATGAAAGTGAAAAGCGAAAGTGAAGTCACTCAGTCCTGTCCGACTCTTCGTGACCCCATGGACTGCAGCCTACCAGGCTCCTCTGTCCATGGGATTTTCCAGGCAAGAGTACTGGAGTGGGGTGCCATTGTCTTCTCTGTCTCAGACCCTAGAAGAATGGAAAAGCATCCATAGTCTAGGAGCTTCCCTGGTGGCTCAGATGGTAAAGAATCTGCCTGTAATGCAAGAGACCCAAGTTTAATCCCTGGTTCAGAATCCCCTGGAGTAGAGAATGGCTACCCACTCCAGTATTCTTGCCTGGAAAATCCCATGGATAGAGGAGCCTGGAGGGCTACAGTCCATGGGTCACAAAGAGTAGGATGTGACTTAGTGACTAACACACACACACACACACACACAAACCCATAGTATAATTCAGTTTAACATATAAGACACATCTTGAGCCTAAAATGCCATTGTCTCCATATACTCTGATTGCACCCTGGTTTTTGTTTCTTGGGTTTCCCTGGTTGCTCAGAGGGTAAAGAGTCTGCCTGCAACCTGGGTTCGATCCTTGGGTTGGGAAGATCCCCTGAAGAAGGAAATGGCAACCCACTCCAGTACTCAAGCCTGGAAAATTTCATGGATGGAGGAGCCTAGCAGGCTAAAGTCTATGGGGTTGCAAAGAGTCAGACATGACTAGAGACTTTACTTTTGCATTTCTTACTGTCACGGATTCAAGCTACATCCCTGTGATTAAGTATTCAACCAGGGCCTCCTCCTTGCTCCAATTACGAGAATGGTTGCTAATCCCAGAATAGGCCTCTTGAAATAAACAGGACCCTTTCTCCACTGCCTGTCCCAGATGCAGTGGTAACAGCAGCAGACAGCTTGTGAATAGACAACAAAATACTCACATTTGCAGAGGATGCACTTTCTCAAAGGAAATCATTGCTGAAGTTGGTCAACTGCATTATAGAGGCGGGAATATATTTAGCCTCTCTCAAACCAAGGCCAAGTGAGAATACATCAAACATACATTTTTTTCCACCCATTTACAGAGGACTTTCAAATGTCTTCACACCTCTTCCTCCATATGAACATATGAACCAGTCATTTTATTCTTTTTCTCAAATCTGCCAATATGAACAGAATCAGTAACATACAGCAAAAACACACAGGACCTGTGTGACATTTCATATTAGATGATAAAGTTTCAAGCTTAGCTCTGACCCTTCAGCATATATATCTGCCTTTCACATCATGTGTTTAGTAAGAACTATGGTGCTAGTGGTAAAACAAAACAAAACAAAACAAAAAACAAAACAAAAAAAAAAAACCTGCCTGCCAATGCAGGAGACATAAGAGATGAAGGTTTGATCCCTGGATCAGGAAGATCTCCTGGAGGAGGGCATGGCAACCCACTTCAGTATTCTTGCCTGGAAAATCCCATGGACAGAGGAGCTTGGTAGGCTACAGTCCATGGGGTCATAAAGAGTCAGACATGATTGAAGCAACTTAGCAGGCAGCAGACAATGTTCTTAGAAAGGACTCTAGGGGAGCATCTGTTCAATATCCTCATTATACAGAGGTGTAAACTGAATCACAGAGAGGCAAAAATGACTTGTTCATCAGTTGGCTAATAATAAAACTAATAAACAGTAAAACAAGTAAAAAATTAAGACTATCTGTTTCCAGGACCTGGATAATACTTCCAGGCATATCTATGTAGGGGCATGCGTGCAGGTTATTGTTGCCGTTCAGTCCCTAAGTCGAGAGTCCAACTCTTGGCGACCCCATGGACTGCAGCACACTAGGCTCCCCTGTCCTCCACTGTCTCCCAGAGTTTGCTCAAATTTATGCCCATTGAGTTGGTGATGTGTGCAGGTACTCACATGCATATAAGCAAACAGACCCACATCACAGTCGACACTTCAGTAACCTCTGCCAAAATCATGTTTTCGTCTGGTTTTGTCCTAATTACTGATGTTACCAATAATGGGCCTCTCCTCTGCTACTAATTGGTGTGTGCGTGTTTTTGGTCTGGATTCCCCCAGAAGCAGAGCCTGAAAGAAGGACCTGAAAATAGTTTATTTGGAAGATGATTCCAGGAAGTCCAGTGAGAAGGAGAAGACAAGGAGTGTATTATGGGCAACAGGGCTTCGGTCTTGCTGGGGACCTCAAATGAGGAACATGCCTAGGCTTCTCTTTCTGAATGACAGGCCCTGAGGCTTTTATCTGCTGATTCTCATGCCCCATGGTTTGTGGACCACACTGAAGAAGGGAGTTACTTTCTCGAAGCTCCTCTTGCTTGTGACTTTAGAGTAAGATTCAAGGCAGAAAAATACAGAGTGGGAACAGTCCACCCAGCTATGGTTAAAATCAGAAATTGACAAGGGGGTGCTACACCAAGAGACAGAGTTCAGGGCACACCAACAAATTTTAACACTGCATAAGTTAAATCTAATTTTAAAAACACATTTATATGAATCGGCCTTAGAGGTGGCTGGTTCACTGCCTTAACATGAAGGAGATGGCATGCCTTGGATTCAGTGCACAGCTGGGAATTGGAGACTGGCTTTCTCTTGCTCATGTCTGGTCAGTACGCAGCATTTATTCATTTGACATATGCTTATTTATTCAGTGACTGGTACTATGTACCATGCAGTTTGGAGATGTTGGGCATAGAGCTGTGACCTGCTGCTGCTAAGTCGCTTCAGTCGTGTCCGACTCTGTGCGACCCCATAGACGGCAGCCCACCCACCAGGCTCCCCCGTCCCTGGGATTCTCCAGGCAAGAACACTGGAGTGGATTGCCATTTCCTTCTCCAACAGCTGTGACCTAAAAAGATGCAAAATGCCTGCCTTAACAAAGCTTCAATCTGGTAGGGAAAGGTATTCAGCATAAAGACAAATAAAACACATAGCTATCTACATACTGATAAGACCTCTGAAGAAAACTAAAGAAGAGGGGTATAAAATATTGTGAAAGGAATTACTGCTATTTTAACTTAATTTTATTTATCTGCTGTGGTCAAGAAAAGTCTTATTGATTAGGTGGCAGTTGAGTGGATTCAAAGGCCAGAGGGCAACAGATAGGGACATTCAAGGGAAGAGCATTATTAGGCAAAGGAAGAATTAGTACAGAGACCCTACGGTCTACTTATTTGGTACTGTGTCTCATAACAGAAACTAAGTGCTTGAAACAGACTTTGCAACCTGGTGAACTAGGAACAGCATCTTGCCGGAAGGCCATTTTGATTTGCTTCATACAGCCTTTTATTTACTTATTTAAAGATTTTTTTTAATGTGGATAATTTCTTAAGTCTTTATGGAATTTATTACAGTCTTGCTTCTGTTTTATGTTTCTTGGTATTTGGCCACAAGGCATGTGGGATCTTAGCTTCCCAACCTGGGATGGAACCTGCACCCCCCTTCATTGGAAGATGAAGTCTTAACCACTGAACCACCAGGAAGGTCAAATTAATTTGAGTTGACTGGCAACAATAATTAGGAGATTTATTCATAAAAACTAAAAACTGGGAGACCTGGCATATTGGAGCAGAGTGGGGCACTAGTTGGCACATTAGCAGGACATGTTTTGTCGTTTCCCATAGTCACCTATATTGCCTGTTGTCAGAAGGAGTCAGTGTGACCTTAAGAATGCTTCATTCATTTACTAGCTTCCTTGTTCTAAGTGGTAGGATTATGAGTTCCCTGTTTAAATTAAGAGGGAGAAAAATAAAACTTAATTTTGTAGAGACTGAATTTTCAGACTACTAAGCATCAATAGTCACATTTTAAATAGTCACAGTTTTAAATTGTTGTGAGAGACTGAGTCTAGCTTTGTAAGAGAGAGCACTGTCCTTCTACCATAAATTACTAATCAATTCCTTAAATAATTAGCAGACCTTTTAAGGTACATCTTGTGTAGGACAAATCTGTGTATTTATTTGGATCTTCTACCTTGTTTAGGAAAAAAGATGACAAAAAAAAGCATATTTGAGATCACTAATTGTGATAAACATAATTGACAAACTGTTTTCCTTCCAAAAACTAATCAAGAAATACACAACTAAGAAAGTATAGAAAAGGAAAAGAAAGAGCAGCTAAAGAAATCTGTTCAGAATTCAGTGTCGAGTACTACGTAAATTCATGAAATCAAGACAAATAGCAAGAAAACAAAAACATTAATTAACGCTTGACTTTACCTACACAGAACAAGGCATATGGTAAGGGAATATTAATGCCATGTAAACCAGTTCACAAAAGACTCACCTCAAAAAATCAATATAATGATTTCCTGCAAAAGGTTAAGTGCATAAAAAAGATAGAGGTACACATCTTGGGTGAGAATTTCTAGTTTTTCTAAAACACCAATGAGGAGATTAATGGCTTCACTGATTTTTAACCCTTTGATTGCTTGTTATCTACTGTGCACAGTGGGTTAATTTGACCACAGATTGCTATGATCAAATACTGAGACATTGATTCATGATCTTGTACTTTAAAGTAGATGTTTATCTTGGAGTCAGGAGAAGTTAGAGACAGACTGTCCCAGCTGAGGACTTTCAGGAGGGTCAAGGCCCATGAAACGACTGGAGAAAGGAAGTGAGACACAGAACCTGAGGCATCTGCTGGGTGGTAGACATTTAGCTCCTGACCAGATGAGGGTGAGAAGTAATGTTTCTAAAAGAGACAGCTAGATGCCAACAGGACCATAAGCAGAAAATGGTGAGGATGCTGTAAACCCAACTAAGGCAAGAAGTGCAGGCTTTGAAGCTAGTGTTTTCTAAAGTTTCTAAGTGGATGGCAGTTCACATTTAGAAAAACCTAGGAATAATGATAAGCCTAAGAGTATATGTCACAGTTGGAGAAGGCACTGGCACCCCACTCCAGTACTCTTGCCTGGACACTCCCATGGATGGAGGAGCTTGGTAGGCTGCAGTCCATGGGGTCGTGAAGAGTCAGACATGACTGAGCAACTTCACTTTCACTTTTCACTTTCATGCATTGGGGAAGGAAATGGCACCCACTCCAGTGTTCTTGCCTGGAGAATCCCAGGGACGGGGGAGCCTGGTGGGCTGCCGTCTATGGGGTCACACAGAGTTGGACATGACTGATGTGACTTAGCAGCAGGAAAAATGAAAGCCAAAATTTAAAGAGTACTTTACTATCATACACTGAAGAAATCAATGAGAAAGTTACAAGACTGTATAACATGTTGGTCAAAATTATGAAATCTGGAGTTAGTCAGCTCTGAGTCTGAACCTTATTAGCTCTACCATCTCCTAGCATGGTGACCTTGGGTGAGTTTTTTAAATTCTTAATGCTTTAGTAATAATATTAATAATAACAGTGATAAAAAAAAGAGTAAATACTTCTTAGTGATCATGAGATAATGAAATAAAGTACACTGAGTGCTTAGTGCAGTGTCTGGCATGCAAAAGGGATCCATACACAGGAGTACTACCATTACTACCTTTAATTACACAGTAATTGCAGTAATTTACTGTACCTAGCTGTAAGTCAGTACTGCTCTAGAACTCAGCTAATAGACTTCTGTGTCTTTCTTGCATAGGAACATATCCACAGATGTTAACACAGTTCTGTTTCTCTGTAAGGTACTCTATAACATTATTTGAATTAATGTATGAATCAAGTTAAGTGATGACTAAAAAAGTTACTTTTGTTTTATGGTATAAAAACATAAATATATTCCAGGCATCTGTCTTGGACTTGACACTACGAATAACAAAACAGATCAACTAGTTTTATTTCAAAAAGACATGGAAAGACTCCCACCATCCAAACCTGGAAACCAACTCTCAGTACATACTGGATGCAGGCCGCATCAACGCTGAGCTGTGTATGTCAGCTGGTAGGCTCCTATCTTCCAGAAAGCCAAGAAGGTAATAAACAGTATGTTTGAACTTTTCCAAGCCCTTGTCTAGCAGCTGACCATGAAAGTATGGTAAAAGCCTCATGTCTATGCTTATGGCTCCTGATAAACTATAGGTGTATTCAAATGAAAACAAAGGTATCAAAGGATGTATATCAACAAAGACATCGAAAGCATCATCCAGATAAAGTTCCATCCACTGACATCAAAGTAGGCAATACTCGAGACTAATCAGCTTTATTGTCCAATATCTCTGTACAACTGAGTTCTGGAATAAGCAAAAATAACAACTTTCAAACCAAATAATAGCTCATACAACTCTAAAAGGACCAGGCAGACAGGCGAAACATCAGTGTCTAGCTCTGGATACAACACCATGAAAAGAGGTGCTAAAAGACCATCAGGAGACTATATTCAGTGGTGTCAGCAAATGCTATGTCATAGTAGTGGGTGCTCTTACTATTTTATCATTGCCATCTAAAGTGAAGGCCCACTTTTGAATTAGCGTGAAATACAGTGGCATTTTTAAATCAAAAAGTTTTCAAATGACACTCTACCTGCAAGGCACAACATGAAGGATTGCAGTACCAGCAGTTCCCATGGCAACCTCATCTTCAGTTTCCGAGGTCAAAGGAGTTTCAAGTCCAGTACCAAGTGAATAGAATAGCTGCTTCTTTAAAGTTGAAAACCTTTAATCTGTGGAGGAGAAGAGACATGACAATGAGATCTGGGAATACTTCTCCTTGTGGTCTCTGCAAATTTACTGAATATGAATAAAAGTGACTTTTGGAAAACTAATACTGAAAAAGAGAAAGCATGTTAAATTTTGAATATGAAGCAAATAAGCCTCTTTTCCTTCTTCCCAATGATACTAGGGTAGAGACTGGAGCTGATAGACCCCTGTGGCTACTCAGTGAAGGTGAGAACAGCTTCTGATTAGATGAGAACCAACCCGAAGGCAGGGGACTGTGTTACGTTTTATAAGTTCCTTTCCAGGACCTTAATCTCCAGGTGCTGTTCTTTTTATTTTCCAATTAATAATACACCCAAAATAGTGAATACAGAAGAAATATCACTGAACAAAATAGGACCTGATGGACCTTAAGGAGAAATTCTGAAGTCTTAGCATGGAGTTAAATGTGTGAAAAATAATAACCACCCCATGATTTCAATATTTTTTTTCCCCCCAATGCTCTATGATTCATCCCTAAAACGCAACAGAAATGTGCAGCTCCAGTGCCTACAGACAAAAATCCTATCAACTATGAGTAGCTATCTACTAGGTTCTTTTGGACAAATCCAGGGCATGAGTGAGAACAGTGATTCTTCTGCTAGCCAGGAATCTTAGAACAGGAAAACTCCATGGTGAAGAGAGGCTACTTGTTCTGTGTACAATCTACATAGCAGGAAAGTGGATGGGCGGAGCAGGAGGCACTCAGGGGCCCTCAGAAGGGCACAGGCTTGTTCTGTTTGAAGGGGCAGGTACCCCTCAACTTGTGCTGATGGCTAACATGAGGGGTTCAGACCCAGGGTTGCAGGGGCATTTACAACTTATCAAAGAACAGTTGAAAATACTAGTATTTATTTTGAAAATTTCCCAAGTTTTAAATGTGGGAAATCAGTTCACAGTATTTTTTAAAATGTCGAGGGAATCAAACAAAGCTGAGCTGCCTTTAGATGCCAAAGTTTTGCAACATGACCTCAATAAAATAGAACTCACACTGCGCTTGGCTTGTTCTCATTCACTCATCCCTTCTCCCATCCATCCTGCGAGCCAGACATGGATTTATCCATCTGTGGAGTGCCTTTTGCTTGCCAGACACTAGTGAGGCATGGGACCTGCCAAAGCAGAGATCCCAGCTCTAGCTCTAGAGATCTCCTACTCCAATGGGGTACAAGCTGCCTACAGTTTCATAAAACTGCAGCACAACATGCCATTGTGAAGGAAGGAGGGACATTTCTGGACTTCATAAAGGAGATGAGCTCCCGCTGGGATTTGAAAGATGAACAGAATCCGTCTTCCTGTTCATCATTTAATCAAATAAACGAGAAACTTAAGGAACCATGAGACACATTCTCTTTACAGCTTGGGTTATAGCAAGTCACAGGGTCCTCGGTACATATCCCACTCAGCCTTCCTCCCAGGCTTGTTTCAAAAGACTCTTCTTAGTTAAGTAAATGAAACTTCATTGAAACCACACAGCACCATACAAATGCTAGATATGATTCCTATTGTAGCCCTGAGATTTTTTATTTTTTTAAGCTGATGATAACCTGAGGCTTCTCATCTCACTGCCACTTATCAGGAAAAACACTGAGGGAACACAGGTTTACATGAGAACATGGACCAACCCAAGCTCATTAATCAAGGGCTCTTAGCATTAATTGATACCATGTGATCACTTAGAAGCCTTTATGTTTACCAGGAAGCTTATAGAAAGTGAAGAACCATCATTAGAGAACTCTCCTGTCCTTTGTGCCCTTAAATAGCTCAGTTTCTGATAAAACCAGACTAGATATGTTGTAAAGACAAAAGGGATTCAACTTCTGATCTGCTGATGTAGCTGAAAAGCAGGTTGTGTCTCTAATTGGATATGTTGAAATACTCTTCTGACATGCATGGTGATTAGGCCATTTTAGATAAACAGGATGTGCTGATCAATGAAAACTATTAATGTTTTTAGCAAATGATCAAGGTATTAATAATTAATATTGCGAGGGAAATGTCATCTCAGACCTGGGGATTGATCTACAATGTTAAGCAGTTTCTTGAAGCAATTAAAATTAATTTACAAAATGTATCCAATTATACCGTAAAGATTTGATTCATGATAGGATGCTGTTTACAGTGCACGTTCTGTTAAGAACTGTAGATTTTTAAGGATGAAGGATTTCAAGAACCCGATTGGCATTTATTTACCTCTCAGTAGGTAAGGCTCACCTTCACTAATCAGAAATAATGGGGCAGTTGACAGTAATTTGTCTGATGGGCAGTCTTAACTAGAGAACCAGGTTTTCTGAAGGGAGGTGAAGATTCATGAATCTCATGTGGGGCTGTGGCACAGGATACAAAGTTTTATAATTTCAGTTTTCTGCCAGAACCAGAAAGCAAGCTGTGGGATGAGGCGAGAGTTATGGCAGTCATAGATCTCCCCTGCAGCTGAGAGCTCTCTCTGGTTTATCCTAAGGTGGTTGTAGCAAAAGGTAGTGTACTCACACTAACGGTGGGACCTTGACCAAGAATTAGACTCGTAAATCCTGGGGAGGAGGCCACACAGTGAAACAGGACTGGAGAACTTTTGCTGGCAGAGCCAGAAGGAGATGAATAATTGAGAATTCCACAGTGTATCTGTACACAGAGCTCCACAGAGCAAAACTCCTCTAGCTTCCAACTCTTCAAACAATTCTTATGCCAACAGTCATGCCGAAGAACTCAGTATATAATGTTTAAGACAAATCATGATTCAGTTCTTCCTTACATGTCCTGATTCTACATACAGGGTTTAATCACATAAAGATTAGTTTTAGCACTCTACTAAATTGAAAAATCTGCCGGTATCCAAATAGC
>SJXQ01011762.1:253310-384467 GCA_006408695.1 Aepyceros melampus
AGGCTTTTAAACCAGTCATTGTATTTCAGTGCCATCTGTGAAGGACAAGGTGCTAAGGATGCAAAGGAACATCATCTAACTGAGCCAGGGGGTGGGGTAGGGCAGGGGCTTCAAGAACATTCTCCAGGGACTTCCCTGGTGGATTAGTGTTAAAAATTCACCTTGCACTGCAGGGGACATGGGTTGGATTCCTGATTGGGGAACTAAGATCCTACATACCCTGGGGCGACTAAACCCACATGCTTCGAGCCACAGCTAGAGTCTCTGCACTGCAACGAAAGCTCCTGCAGGACACAACTAAGACCCAGCACAGCCAAACAAACAACACACACACACACACACACACACACACAAAATGTTCTCCAAAGGGGCTAAGTTTGAACTGAGTCTCAAAGGGTAAATAAGAGGGAGGAAGGAAATGCCAAGTCAAGTGACATGGACAAGGAAAATGAAAATTTAGAGAGTGTTCAAGTTACTGCAAAGCAGGATAACGGAAGGAGGAAAGTGGACAGACTCACATCTGATGCTACGCTTGAATCTACATTCTCTAGCAGTGTGGCTCATCTGTAATGACAATAATACCATGTTGCTGTTCAGCTGCTAAATGGTGTCCGACTTCTTGGGACCCCATGGATTGCAGCACCCCAGGCCTCTCTGTCCTCCACTATCTCCTGGAGCTTGCTTAAGTTCATGTCTGAAATACCCGTAATGCAAGTTGATTGTGTGGTCTAAAGAGAAAGTATGAAAGGCACCAAGGACAGGACCTTGACACTTAGTAATCACCCTTGTTAAAGATAGCACACCACCGCCTAAGCCATGGGCCTGATCCCCAAAGGACCTTGACTATATATTAAAGAGTTTGGAGAATTCCCTGGTGGTCCACTGGTTAAGAATCTGCCTTTCAATGCAGGCGAGGCAGGTCTGATCCCTAGTTGGGGAATAAGATCCCACACACAGTGGGGCAACCAACTGAGCCCATGAGCTCTGGAGCCTGCACTTACAGAGAAGCCTGGGCAGACAAGAGGAGCCCGCATGCAGATCTCACGTGCCATAGTTAAGACCCTATGCAGGTCTTCACCCTCACTCTCCCCGGCCAAAAAAAAAAAAAAAAAGAGTTGAACCTGAAGATTAGGAGGAGGATGGGGATGATTTTAAATAGTGGGAAGTTCTGAATATATTTGGTTTCCCTGTATGGGGATCTGCTTTACATGCAACCCCCAGAAGCACAGAGTATCTAGTCCTGCCCTTTGCCTATCTCCTCTGGTCAACAAGGGACCTGCCTCTCTAAATACTAAGTATGTTATTTATCACAATCTCATGTGTAAAAACACTAGATTGGAATTAAGTTCTTTCTTCTAGGTTTTGCCACCAGTTATCAATTTTGAGAAAGTCACTTAATCTTTGTAAACATACTTGCTTGTCTACAGTTTGGGACTCAAACCACGAACCCTGTCTTTCGCACACACATGTTGTAAACTTTAAACAATCTATGTTTTAAAAGTAAATCTCCATTATTATTATTATTTAGATTAAGTTCAAATTTCCTCTCAGATTGTAAACTTCATAAAGGTAGGAAATTCGTCTTAATCATTGGTATTTCAGAGGTTCATGGCACAGAGCAGGCAATCAATAAACAGTGTCAGTGAAAGAATAAATTTAGCTAACATCTTCCCTGTGTCTACCATGTGCTTTGATATTCCCTTTTCATTTAACCTTCATAGCAACACTGGAGGGTCAGATGTCACTATCCTCTATAAAACTATATATTGGAAATTAGACTATGAGAGTCTATGGAACTTGTTCAAGGTTAAACATCTCTAAATCAACAAAGCCAGTGTTCAAATCTATGTCTTCCTACTTCATACTCCTCTCTTCTAACACATCGACAGAAATGTAAGTAAAGCGATGTGTCTTTCATATAATGACATAAAGTTCTGATGCTGCCTCTTCTCTAACTCTGCTTTTCATGCTGTCATACAGAAACAGAAGCCAGCACCACTGATCAGAGGTACACAGTCTGTGTAATATTCATAATATAAAGTGGGCATGGGTTTTAGAGCTGAGACTTTGTTAGACGACTGTATTTCACTAGTGTCAATTCAGAATTCTTCTTGTCAAGAGCACAACTGTGAATTTTTTCTCCCTTTAAGTGTAAAAACAACAGGAATGATTATTTTCTGGCTAATTACTATTTAGAATGCAGCCATTCTTAAGGCAAGAATGTTGGAAACGATCATCCACAGTTCCCAGTGTATAGCTGAGCATTTTCTAATTCTAAAATTAACTAATAAGGGATGCAGTCAATCATAATGGCAAGAAAGCAGTGAGCAGAACTGAAAGCAAGAAAGAAATTCAGCTTCCTCAGAAAGCCAACTGTCAGTCATTTCAAGGGAAGATGGTATGTAGTCAAATCTTAATATTCAATCAGTCAACATATATTTGAATGCTCATTATTCACATGGCTATATGCAGAATGCAGAGTCAAGGTCAAGGTCTGTGTCCACAAGGGCATGACAACTCAGCTGGGTAGAAAAGATTATATAACTTAGTTTAATACCAATTTAGTGGTACAGATAATCTATACTTTGCATCCTATGGCATCTGGTCTACAGGTTCTTCTTGGACAATGAAAATTAATATCAATCAAATTAGCTTAATACATTGTCTCCTTGCACCAGATTTTTACTCTATATTCTACAAGAAACATATTTCCACAACTATTTCTTTGAGATCGTCCCTGCTTCAGTGGACAGTGCAATAAGCAGTCTGCCAGGAAGGTGAGAAAATGTGTCTTGCTTGGTTTCTCTTTGAATAGCTTGTCCCAAGTATCTTAAAATATGAAGAGAAGAGTGTAAAGAAGATATAAAATGCTTGAATAATACATTTGGAAAACTGCATCAATTAACCAACAGGTAGGCACACATGAGATGTACCATCTTATATAGATGGTGCTCACCTACTCAATAGCTGATTGGGACTCTATTTCCATCATAAGATCATATTACAGAGGACTTTGAGAAACTACAGAGGGTCAGCTAAGATAGACAATTACCCCTATTTTTAAAGCTTTCTAGACCATGTGGTGTCTGTCACTTGTGGCAATTCTAACCAGAAATATAATGATTATATTAATATTCACTCTGGCATAAAAGCAGAGAGTCAATATCTTATCAATTCAGTCATTGAAGAACATCTTTTATGCATTTTGAGAGCCAAAAGATTTCTACACACTAATTTTGAAAAATCTCTTATTAAAGTTTCTTAGAGTATATGTGCACTATTATTTTTTCAACACACTTTCTCCTTATAAAACCTTACTCTACATTGATGTTAGACCTTTACACTTTGCTACTCAGGAGACCATCTTAAAAAACAAATAAAAGTAATTCCAATAATCACAGTGCCATTTCAAAATATCACAGGATAGAGATTCAGAACAAACTTGGTTCCTAGGTCAGTCCTGTTATTTACTTATTTGGCAAGTTTCTTTACCAATAAAAGAAAGATCTAGATCAGGTTGCTTCTAAGAACCACTGAAGCCCTGATGCATCATATATCAGAGAAAAGGTGTGCATTCAAAGGGTTTGATCTGACAGATGAACAGTGGTCAGCATGTCTCTGCCATAACCAATTAGACATCTCACAGTTGCTCAGATGACACCATCTTCTCACACATCAAAGCTGGTGGAGATACTGATACACTGCTTTTAAGTTCTGTTTTATGGTTCCATTACTGCAATTTAATACCCAGCCATAAATACATATCTACTATTCATAGTCTCCCCCAGGTAATTACTTACTGTACAACTTTCCAAAGGTGTATTCACTTTTTACCTTTATTAAAGTAATTCATAAACATAGCTTAAATACTTCTACTCCCTGACAGAACTTCTTCCCAAGGAAAACAAGTAAATGCTTATACTACTGTTTCTCGATTTGGGGATATTATATATATATGTTTCTTTTCTAAATGACGACAATTCAATTGCCTTTGATAATCACTCCCGATGAGAGACACACATACACCAACATACACACAAATGCCTGGTTCCACTTTCGTCCAAATTTAGTTTCATAACTTAATTTGGTAATAATTTTTCAACTAAGGCCCAGAGCATAGTAATATTTTCCTTTTTGTAACAGTTAGATTTTTAAAGACTTAAGAATTTTTTATTTATTTGTTTAGTTGTCTAAGTATATATCACAAACTCACCCTAA
This sequence comes from Aepyceros melampus, assembly GCA_006408695.1. Taxonomy (NCBI): domain Eukaryota; kingdom Metazoa; phylum Chordata; class Mammalia; order Artiodactyla; family Bovidae; genus Aepyceros; species Aepyceros melampus. The sequence goes on from SJXQ01011762.1 coordinate 257,529, forward strand.
ACATCTTACCATGTCTAACGTTTGCATTATGTTCAAATACATATTGCAATCCCTTGGTTTGAATAAATATTTATTTAGGAACATGTAGATACTGAACACTTTTAAAATTCAACTGAAAAATGAACAGATATACTTTGCGGTATTCTAGTATCATTTAGATTAAAATAGAAAAGCCTTGTGTTCAAAGATGCAATTATATATATTATGCATATTATGCAATTATCCATATATGAAAGATCTATTTGTGAAAGTTTCCAGCTCAATATATGTAATTAATAAGCAACATAAAAGAATGTGTGACTAAGCTATTAAATAATGCTGGAGGCAATGCCATGGTAGAATGTAATATGAAATAACTAAGGAAATAACAAAGCATGTATTATATAGTAGTTGCTTCCTAAGTATTAACTCATGTAATCTCTAAAACAACCCTTTAAAGGCAACAACAATATTATATTTAAGGGGTAAGTACATTGTCTTTAGTTAGAGCTGATAAGTAATGGAGACAGGACATAAACTCTGAGTATTTTTCCCACAAGTTTACTGAAGTATATTTCACATATACTAGTATGTATTCTTCTTAGTATAAAGGTTATCGAGATTTCCAAAATTTATGCAGTCATGGGAACTTCCCTGGTAGTCAGCGGTTAAGACTCCATCCTCCTAATGCAGGGGCCCAGGTTTAGTCCTTGGTCGGGAAACTAAGCCTCCACGTGCTGCAATGAAAGACTCTGCACACCACAATCAAGACCCAGTGAGGACAAATAAATAAACAAAAATTAAAAAAAAAATGTTTTTAATTATGCAGTCATATCAGCCCTACCACCAACAAGATATAGAATATTTCCATCATAGTAGAAAGCAACCCTGAAAATTGAACTTCATAGTACAGTGTTTATCCACACTACTGAAATGCTCTTAAATACTGAAGTTATAACACAGGCTTATTAGAAAAACAGGCAATTGTAATGTAAAAGATACACTGTACTCCCCTCTTATTTAGTCTGCTTCTCAGTTACTTCATGTCTGCTTGAGAATGTATACTCTCAGTACAAAAAAAGGACAACAGAAGTAGATCATAACAGAAGACAGAAAAAAACTCGACACCTCCATGGTTCACTTCCCAGGCCTGGGGAGGACAATGCTAACCGAGCACGGGACTTTCTCAGAGCTTAGCCCAGGGGCAGTCCCGGAATCTTTTCCAGATAGCATTTCAAATAGACATGACAAAATCAACATGGTTTGCAAATTATATAAAATGTCTTTGCTTTCCCTATGGTGGTTGAAAATATCAGCTTTAGAATTACACAAACCAGGTTTTAAATCCCAAATCTACCATTTAGCTGTTGACCTTGGGCAACTCATTTAACCTGGTTAGCCTTACTTTTCTCTTCGGTGGGCTTCCCTGGTGACTCAGTAGTGAAGAATCCTCCTGCCAATGCAAGAGACGGGGGTTCGATCCCTGGTTTGGAAAGATCCCCTGGAAAAGGGGATGACTACTCACTCTAGTATTCTTGCCTGGGAAATCCCATGGAGAGAGGAGCCTGGAGAGCCACAGTCCATAGAGTCACAAAGAGTCAGACGTGACTGAACGACTGAAACACTTTCTCTTTGGCAAAGTGACAGTGATGATTCAGGGTTGTTGAAAGCAACGTAAGAGAAAATCTCTTTAGTTGGATTCTACTAAAAAAGTTGAGCATAACTTTGAGGAGGCAAACATTTTGGGAAACGAATATGGACAAGCAGTGGAAGAATGTGGCTTTAGGAGAGACATGGATGCAGGAAGCTCACTGTGCCAAAGAGGAACAATTCATAACCCGTAAGATTCCCTCCTGAGCATCAGAGGAGAATGCATGGAGGAACTTGGGTGGCTTGGGGGAGCTGATACTGCCCAGAGACTACAGTTTTAGTTTTCTTTCTGGGTATTGAGTAGTAAACTTTGCAAACTTTCTTAAGGCTCCTACCAACAGAGCAGGAAAGACGGGTTTTTAGCAACCATCTCACGTTTGTTTTCCTTCTGCCCGCTGGTGTGCTGCAGAGTGCCAATTCTGCTTAAACTCCCAAATAAATCACTGTTAATGAAGCATGTTGCACATACAGACAGCAACAGGCATTTTTTAATCACCTAAACCAAAGAAGAGCTAAAGGTAAGCACAAAACACTCTAATACCTAATATATTAGGTGTCAGATTTTAAGTGGCAAAAATCGTACGACTTTCAGTGCTTTTACTTGGATGCACTTAGTGGGGAAGTAAAGCTACCAGTATATTCATCATTATGCACAGCTTGCCAATTGCTTGGACAGCCAAATCAGATAACTGGGAGCCTAAAAGAGAGTCTGTATCTACTTAATCAGAAGTAGAAATAAGAGGGCAAACATACACGCACACACTATGACAGGCTATACAAACAAATGGGCTAAAATCATTTACACTCTGTCCTTCACTCCCAAGTTATTAACTAAATTTCTACTAATTGACATGCCACATAATACAGAAATGAATGAGACAGGTATAGTCTGCCCTCATGGAGCTTGTTTCATCCTACTGGCTGTGTAAAGGGCTCTAGAGTTTTGGAACAGTGGACAGCCAGCAAAGTGTGCCAGTGTGACCCAAGATTGTATATGACCTTTGGAAACAGACTAGGTTCAAATACTGGTTTTCTGTATCAAATGCACAAAACATTTTGTTAAAGCTATTTGGATGTTCCAAGGTTTTCATCTATATGACAGAGACACTGCCGCCTATGTTAGGAGTCCATAGGGAAGTATGTGAATGAATGCACATAAAATGGTTAGCACCATAAAATCTTAGCATGGACTTTACCTCACTTAGGGGAAACTTAGAAGTCTCCTCTCCTATCGTGGAGTATGGGAACATGAAACTACCTTTCAGGGAAATGGTAAAACAGGATTTCTATCCACTGCTTGTCATCTCTATAATGGTAAACAAACTGTACATTCCAGATCCTGTGCTGTTAATTTATAGAAATATATAGTAATATTCATCTAAATAATCTTTGTTGAACAATTGCAATATGTCAGGCACTGTGCTAGGCACTGGATGTCACAGTAGAGTAGATCCTGTCATCATGGAGCTTGCCTTCTAGTTCACTTTCCAGTTTATTTGCCCACGGAGATCATTTTCTTAAAGAAATAGCTAAATTCCTGTAAACATACCTCAGTATCATTGTCTTTTAGACTAGGTCTGCAAGCAGATGATAGATTTCCAGGTGATTTGACAAACTCTTTTGAATTCGTCTTTGGGATAGCACAGTTTTCCAGAAATGCACTGCATATTATATAAAACTATTTAAGCAAGTGCTCACCTCCTTATTTTTTATTTTTTTTTTGCACTCAGATCTGTCTGTATTTTGGGCTTCCCTGGTAGCTCAGATGGTATAAGAATCAGCCTGCAATGTGAGAGACCTGGGTTCTATCCCTGGGTTGGGAAGATCTCCTGGAGAAGGGCATGGTAACTCATTCCAGTATTCTTGCCTGGAAAATCCCCATGGACAGAGAGAGTCTGGGCAGGCTATAGTCCATAGGGTCACAAAGAGTCAGACAAGATTGAGCGACTAAGCAGAGTACTATCAATCAGTATGCAAGATGGTAGAGAAAGGTAGACAAAGAAAACAATGAGGTTTTTTTGTTGCTGTTGTTCTTTTTTCTTGAGTACTTACTATGTCTGTTACTATCCAAAGGTGTTACATGAACTATCTAATCCTCACAATAACTTAAGGACAGAAGTATATGATTATTCTCATTTGTCAAATAAGAAAGTGAAGCTTGGGGAGGCAAGTAAGTCAGATACTTCTTTGGTATTCCTTCCCCTGCTTTCTGTTAGACATGTAAGTGCCCAGTTTCCCCTCAGCATATTGTGTCAGGCCCAACAGTGGCGACATTCCAAAAGGAAAACAGAGGAGACAGCTGATAAACCTCTGTGCAAAGGTTGCCATTTCTGCATTGGTGGGGATTCTTCATCATCAGATACAAACTGATGAAACTGATTTATTGCATAAGGATTCAGAATCGTTGGCATGCCAAAGTACAGTTTCTTCCCTTACAAGAACAGCAGAAATTTCAAATGTGACAGTTTTTAAAAAGTATTTTATTGCCTTGATCAAGGGGTGGTTATTCATGGGTTAGTTCTATGGCCAAAATAGATAGAATGTGATCGACGTGTCCCTTGTTTCATCAGGCTGACTTAGGCCAAATTGAACAAACACTAGTTGGTTCTCAGAGAACCAGATTTCAGGCCTGGCCTGTCACATATATAACAGATGTCCCTCTAGTTCTGGGTGTGAAGTGAGCACATGCTGCCAATCTACTTTTAACCGTTCTATTTATGTTCTTATTTAAAATGCAATAGAGTGATCATTTCCAGTTATAAAGTGGCCTTTATCTGAGAACCTCCAAAGGACAGTGTTATTAACTTTACACTGAGATGAGGGTAAGCTTCCAGTATTATAATTCTCAAGCAGAAAAACTGAGGCATAAGAGTATAGTGAATATACAAAATTTAGTAAATGTAAAAGAAATACATCTGTCTTTGTCTAAAGCTAAGACTGTAGAGAAAAGAGTAATTTTACATGAGGAAAATTAGCCGACCCCTTCTTAACCAAGTGGTCAAGGCTGACATCATCAGAACCAGGTCATGTTGGCCTGGAGCCTCCTCAGCCACACAGCACTGAGGGGGACACAGTATTCATGTGTGGTCTAACTGACAACTTGACAGTGATGTGGAAGCTCAGGGTGATCATGAGAAAAAGTCGAGGAAGATGCTGCAATATAACTGACCAGGAGTCTTCAAAAGTGTTAAGATCATCAGTGGCAAGGAAAGACTAAGGAACTGTCATGAATTAAAGAATAGTGTGGACAAATGATTATTACAAACTAGGTGAGATTTCTGGATTAGATCTTACAAGAGAAAGAGGACATTTGTTTAAAACAAAACTAAACAGAATACTGGTGAACTTTAATCAGGCCTGTTGTTTAGTTAACTGAATGGGCACCAATATCACTTTCCTGCTTTTGATCACTATATTATGGCTATGCACTATAGCTTCCCTGGTGGCTCAGTGGTAAAGAAGCCACCTGCCAAAGCAGACATGAGTTCGATCCCTGGGTAGTGAAGATCCCCTGGAGTAAGAAATGGCAACTCACTCAAGTTCTCTTGCCTGGGAAATCCCATGGACAGAGGAGCCTGGTGGGCTACAGTTCATAGCGTAGCAAAGAGTCAGATACAACTTAGTGACTAAGCAAAAACAACAAGATGTTAGCATTAGGAGAACTGGCATGAAGGGGAACTCTGCACCCTCTTTTGTAACCTTCCTGTAAGTCTTTAATTATTTCAAAATAAAGCTGATACTGCATCAGTTACTTCCTATTCTGAGAGTAAGACTGAAAAACAATCCTATTCTGGTTGTAACCACAGTGGACCTATCCTCTTTGAAAGATATGTGCACATGTACTGCCAGCGCGGATATATATTTATGGCATGCCACAGTGTTTCAGGAAAGTTCAATGATCATGAGAGTGTGCTCTGAGGAGACACACTGGTCAAAGGAAAAATTATGTAGGAAAAAAAAAAAAGGGATTGCAGCCTGGATGCCCAGACTGCAATCCACATTGACAATGCTGTTATTTTGCTCCAATTTAACTAAAATTAGATTGCTGAATAGACAAGTTAAGGTATGGGAAAAAAAAAAGTTTATCCTGCTTTTCTTAATGAAGGAAAAAAAACCAGAATTCTGTATTACTTGTATGCTAAAAATATAGCACCCAGGTTTTCCCTAAACTTCTCATTTATAATCACCATGAGCTCTTTGCAAAAAAATGTGAGATCTACGTAAGACAGCAGAAAAATATGAAAGTGGGAATAGACGTAATACTAGATAATCATATTTTCTCACGACATCAAATTTCTTCCATAAGTTAGAAGTCTGGCCCTGCTCTCGGTAAAATAAAGTGCAGAAAGCCTAGCTATCTAAGGAAACTAAGAATAGTTGAGTTACCTACAGAAATATTTTTGATAAAAGAATTCTAATAAGTGATAACAAACTCTGAAGCTATTTCAGAGATGCGGCAACCAACCAACCAAAGATCTAAATAGTTGTAGTTATTTCAAGAAGATTTAATTCCATGACTTCTGTTAAAGTATATTTCTACTCACAGTTTAAGTTTTTATTTTATTGCCTCACAGCCCTCACTGCACCTTGGCTGCAAGTTTCAGGAAAATATTTTCAAGTGTAGAAAAAAAAATGATGAAATATGTCCCCCTGCTGCCTATGTTTATATAACTGTAAATATACATAAGCTCTCATCTGACTCTTGCTAGCATCACATTGCAGGCTCAGACTATATCTCAAGTTACCTTATGGAAGCTCTACTAGAGGAAAACCAAAGCTACTTGGGAACCACTAATCTTGATGGATGAGAAAGAATAACCTGCATACAGTTAAGGGATACATGTATATGTGCAACTGATTCACTTTTGTGCAGCAGACACTAACACAACATTGTAAAGCAATTGCACTCCAATTAAAAAGTAAATTTAATTTTACTTTTTAAACGTATAATTGCATACTTTTTAAGAGTAAAATTGCCTGCAGAAATACAGTGAAATATCATTCCAAATAGTCTTCCTCACTCCTAGCTGAATGCATGAAGGCAGATTTTTCATCATCAGGAATAATTTTTTAATGATCTTTAACTGTATTTCTAGCTCAAAATAAGCCTTTAAGTGGGGCAGTCACAATGGTAGTGGAAATGCTTCAGACTCTAGTGACAGTCTTGTGCTACTTCAAAGCTCTGGCATCAATTCCTCCACGAGATGCTACTATCTCCTGAATTCACACAACTGAGGAATGAGTCTAATAGCCACGATGAGCATGCTCCACCAGGAAAATGCTCAGAGAAGAAATGTATTGCTTCTGCTTTGTTAATATTAACAGGGGCTCCAAGGAAGCTCCTCTTTGATCCAATTCCCCAAAAGCTTAACACATGGCTTTGTCCTACTGCCTTTAACCCCTGATCCTCTATCACAACCACATAAGTTCACACACCCTTCAGTTTTGACATTAGAAGTCACATGTCTCAGCATGTTAACTAGTCAGAATAAACTACAGAAACAGTATATAAAATAATGTACATTACATATACACATGCTTTCCCTGGTGGCTCAGTCCATTAAAGAATCTGACTGCAGTACAAGAGACCGAGGTTTGATTCCTGGGTTGGGAAGATCCCCTGGAGGAGGAAATGGCAACCCACTCCAGTATTCTTGCCTGGGAAAGCCCACGGACAGAAGTGCCTAGAGGGCTAGAGTCCATGGGGTCACAAAGAGTCAGACATGACTTAGCAACTAAACCACCACCACCCATCACATATATACATATAAATGTGTATATATGTTTTTGTGTATATGATTGTGATATATACTATGTCTACACACAAACATATATGCACATATGTGTATATGTATATTCACACACACAGAGAGAGACACACACAGACACACACACACGTGATATACCAGGGTCCAGCTGCCGACAGAGAGTAATTTGTACTATACAAGAAAAGAATTAAAAAAACCCTTCATATCTTTGTAAGTGCTTCACTGTGCTAAGTAGACATATTTCATACACTGTTATTCAGAAAATACAACATTACGCTACATTCTAGTTAAGGATAAATTCCAGAAATAACTCATGCATTTGTAAATGAACAGTGCAGGTGAACAAGGACACAAAGAGTCTGTAATGACACCTGTGTGTATTTATATGCCCACCAGTTCTGTTGTTTTAAAACAGACCTAAGGGAAGGCTCTTGGAGGTTAATTGCTGTTGCTCAGGAAACGCCCAGGTTTGCCTTCACAGTCCATGATTTCCTTCAGGTGCAGCAGTCAGGCTGGCCTCAGGGTGCCAACTTTCGTCTAAAGGCAAATATGTAATAAAGTCTTCTGTGAATTTTCTAAAAATATTTATTTTTCATTCTTTTGAATTTTTCAATATCTCCAAATAGAGACAGTTTAATGTTAAAGCAGAGGCTTTAGGGAAAAAAAAATATTACCTGACTCCTGGTTTCTCAACAGAACATAGGAAGCTGGGTAGCATGCTGCTTGTCTGAGGAACAATCTGAGTAATGGGTCATCAGTGGTAGATGCCCTGGGAAAATTACAGAGCAACTGAAGAAAAGTCCCATTACTAAGCAGCGTGGCACTCTCTGATCCATCCTCCTCATTTTGGCTACAGCTAAATGACTAGAGTACTAACATGATCAAGCCTCTCTCTCCAATTTTCCACTTATCTTCACTAACTTTAGAGAATCAGGAAAGACCTGCTTAATTTAAATCCCCACGTATCTCTCAGGCAGACATCTGAAACTGATGTCAGCTCAATAGGTCTGGCAATCTTGCTTCCTTATCTCTGTTCCTGCTGCTTCTCCACTTCTCTGGAGCTAGCTTGAAAATTATATGTAGACGGGCTTCCTTTGAAAGTCTTTTCTGACCTCTTAATTATGATTTAGTACTTCTCATATGCAAAATGGCTGTCTGAGGAGGCCTTACAAATAGCTGAGAAAAGAAGAGAAGCTAAAGGCAAAGGAGAAAAGGAAAGCTATACCCATTTGAATGCAGAGATCCAAAGAATAGCTAGGGGAGATAAGAAAGCCTTCCACAGGGATCAATGCAAAGAAATAGAGGAAAACAACAGAATGGGAAAGACTAGAGGTTATGCCAAGAAAATTAGAGATACCAACAGAACATTTTATGCAAATATGGGGTCGATAAAGGACAGAAATGGTATGAACCTAACAGAAGCAGAAGATATTAGGAAGAGGTGGCAAGAATACACAGAAGAACTGTACAAAAAAGATCTGCATGACCAAGATGATCACAATGGTGTGATCACTTACCTAGAGCCAGACATCCTGGCATGCGAAGTCAAGTGGACCTTAGGAAGCATCACTACGAACAAAGTTAGTGGAGGTTAGAACCGGACATGGAACAACAGACTGATCCCAAATCGAGAAAGGATTAAGTCAAGGCTTTGTATTGTCACCCTGCTTATTAGCTTATATGCAGAGTACATCAGGAGAAATGCTGGGCTGGATGAAGCACAGGCTGGAATCAAGACTGCCAGGAGAAATATCAACAACCTCAGATACGCAGATGACATCACCCTTATGGCAGAAAGCAAAGAAGAACTAAAGAGCCTCTTGATGAAAGTGAAAGTGGACAGCAAATAACCTGGCTTAAAACTCAACATTCAGAAAACTAAGATCATGGCATCTGGTCCCATCACTTCATGGCAAATAGATGGGGAAACAATGGAAACAGTGACAGACTTTATTTTGGGCGCCTCCAAAATCAATGCAGATGGTGACTGCAACCATGAAATTAAAAGACGCTTGCTTCTTGGAAGAAAAGCTATCACCACCCTAGACAGTGTATTAAAAAGCAGAGACTACTTTGCCAACAAAGGTCCATCTAGTCAAAGCTATGGTTTTTCCAGTAATCATGTACGGATGTGAGAGTTGGACTAAAAAGAAAGCTGAGCACCGAAAAATTGATGCTTTTGAACTGTGGTGTTGGAGAAGACTCTTGAGAGTCCCTTGACTGCAATAACAAATCATTCAATCCTAAAAGAAATCAGCCTTGAATTTTCCTTGGAGCGACTGATGTTGAAGCTGAAACTCCAATACTTTAGTCACCTGATGTGAAGAGCTGACTCATTTAAAAAGATCCTGATGCTGGGAAAGACTGAAAGCAGGAGGAGAAGGGGACAACAGAAGATCTGAGGGTTGGATGGCATCACTGACTTGATGGACATGAGTTTGAGTAAGCTCTGGGAGTTGGTGATGGACAGTGAAGCCTGGCCTGCTGCAGTCCATGGTGTCACAAAGAGTTGGACATGACTCATTGACTGAACTGAAATGAACTGACTTCTCATCTGTGCTTTAACAACATTCAGAATTTCTCTTACTAGAGCTGTTATCAGATAGTATTATAACTCTCATCAAGTTTGTCTCATTCATCCATTTATTAAGAAAGTGAGCACAAAGGAAGTATATCTTGAAACCACTTAAACTTAATGCATTTGACTATGTAGGAAAAGGCAGAATAAGTCTAATAGCTCAAATTGCCAGCAGGAAGTAATATGCCTAAAAATAGAATAATCAGAAAAGTACTCAGAACTAGTTAAGAAGGTTGGGACTTTAGCCTGGATACTTTTGTGGAGGAGTTTATGAGTTGACTGGGAATCTAAAAAAAATTTGAACAAAGATATGTGTATGATAACCTGTATAATTAGTTAAATTATAGGCTTGTAAACCTGCTTCTAAATAATGGATTCTAAAATATGTTTAAGAGTTAATACGATAAAAATAATTCCAAGGCACCGTTTAAGAGAAGTGAGTTAATCAAAGTGGACAGCTCAGTTTATTGAAAGATGTCTCATAATCTTCAATAAGATGACAGAATTTATATAAAAGAAGGAAGAGGCATTCCAAGTGGCACTGCCCAGTTACTTGACCAGAAGTTCCTTTTCATCTATGACCATCTCATGGGACAAAAGTTCCTCAGAACTCACTTTGGGATATGCCTGTTATCAATAGTATGACTGGCACTCTAAGGCTGCTACCAGTCCAATTCTTATTTGAACAAAGCCAGACTTGCTCATAATTGTATTGTATATGGCTGTTTTTGTGATGTAATGGCAGGGCTGTATAGTAGTGACAGCAATCATTTGACCTGGAAATTAAAAAAAAATAAAAGTACTTGATATTTATTGAAAATGCTTGCTAATTCTCAATTTATAGTAATATTTTGTTCTTACTTAAGCTTCACTATAAAAGTATCCTCTGGGTGTAATTAGCGGTTACTACAATCAGCTGGACCCACGGCTGATGTGTTACACAAAAACTGTCACACAAATGCAGGATGAAATGATTCACAAAACTGGAGAGCATCACGTTTTCCCTAATCACTGAACTGACCAGCAATATTTTCTAAATTGAAAGGTGAACTAAGCAAAATATCTTTGGTTTTTCTGCTTTAAATTTTAATTAGAAAGTAGTCAATACATATTCTTAAACCACCACATTAAAGTTTAAAATGTAGACACATTTGTCATAAAGAAGTTTGAAACAAATACACTAAAATATCTTATGGATACATAATTTATTAAAACACTGACAAACTGGAAATTTTACCAATGACAATTAACTTTTATTTGCTAATTTGAAGAAATCACACTCACATCCTAAAATACATTATAATGATTTATTTTGGTCACCTAAGACTAAAGTTGAACAACATTTGTGATCCAGAGTTTATCTAAATGAAATATCAATTCATGTACAGTACATGGAATATTCAGATGATTTGTTAATTCCAACTTAGCAGTTAAAGAAAATGCATAGGTTTAATTCCTAATAGTAACAAGGATTCTTTTTTATTCCATTGTTAACCCATACGATTAAAGTCAAATATTGAGCTGGTTCAGAACACATTCAACATTATTTTATAAACTGTTAGAATCAACCTGTTTGGTTGTTAGTTTAAAAGAAAGACATTTGCAGAAATACAAGTTTTCTCTGTTTCTATAATTGAGCGGAATTAGTCTGAAATTATATTTTTCATTTGCTTTTCTCCTTATCTCTCATCCTCCATCTCCACGAAAACATCTGACAGATACTGCATTGGGTTTTGGCTCGGCTCTCTTTCTCCCTGAGTGTTGAAAACCATCACATTTGGAAACTGATTCCCCTGGAGAAACTGTTAAATGTCTTTAGGCTTATTTTAGAAGCCAAAGTTGCCATTTTTTCCCCCTTGTGGCAAGAACACATACAGGTTTTGACAGTTATTTCAAGGCAGCCCTTTGACTAGATTTTCAAAATAAAGAACTTTGGCTTCCATCTTTCAATTCTTCTTGGGATAGAGGCCCAAGCTGATCATACATAACAAATAAATTCAACTAAATGTGCTGTGAAAAAGAAGAAAAGCAAACCCACACAACATACGTACAGAGATACAATATGATAAACAGCACATGTCCCAGCATGAGTGTTAGCTGGGATATACAACGCAATTCATTATTCTCATGGGAGTTTTCAGTTTACACTTATTTCTCATTTGTGAGCATTCCATCAGGGTGAGTACAATTCTTCCATTTATGGATCCAAAAGCTTTATAAAATATGGTTCCTGAACATAAGCCAACTGTTTCATCTGGCATTCAACCATTAACTTGGTCATCTACCCCAAACCTAGAGTAAAAACACTCTGTATAGAATCACTGTGAGATGACACACTACTTTCCAACCAGGTGCCATAATTGCCCAGGCTGAAGCACCCATCCCTGGGAGGTCAAACGATTCACAAGAACACTGGGTAAGAGAGCCGCAGAGATAAGACTGGAATGCTAGTCTCCAGACTCCCACTCCCTGCTCCTCTGGTGCATCACAGCACTTTCCCTTCTTTAGAAGACCCATCCAGTCAAAATCAAACTGGCTTTTTCAACCATATGCCTTAACCTCCCTGGCATATAACTGTGCTTCAGTCAAATTGGGTTTTCCATGCATGAATTTGTTGCATATTATACAGGCTGTATACTTGATTGTTTTCTCCATTCCTCCACATTGTAAAATAAAATTCCTTCAACTATCACCTTCCAAACAGGTAAGTCATCCAAATCCCCACAGGTCAAAGTTATCATTTTGGTTTTGAATACTGAAGCACCTTTTCTTTGTCTTTACTGTGCTGCTTATTAAATCCAAACTGGTATTATAAAGGCATGTTAATTCCTTTATTAGGATGGAAAGTCCATTGAGGTTATAGAGTCCAGAATTTGGTAAGATTTTACAGGCTCAGAACCCTGTGTTACATACCAGAGGTACTAAACTTAGGCCCAATAATGTACAAGAGCAGATAAACCTGTCTCATCACTAGCAAATAAATAAAACAAAACAAAAATAACAAAACGTGACATCTTTATTTTCTAGTATTTATTCTTAAACTATTTTTAAAAGTCAGAACAACTGGAATTGTTCTATCAGCACTCTGGAATTCTCCCTGAAAGTCAGCATTCCTAAAATACTATTCTAAGTGGTTTCCACAAAAACACTTCAAAGTGCTTGCTTTCGGTTTTATTTTTGTACAGTTCCATGAGTTTTAATCCACTGGGTTTAGATACATGAATTCACTTAAGTGGGGCTTGGTCCACTCAGTGGGCAGCAAAGACAGTTTTGTTTTCTTAGTCAGAAAGAAAGGTATCTTGTTTTAAGTACTGAATCAAGCAGCAAAAAAATTCTGATGATCCATTTTATCCCATTTGCATTTCCTCTTTGATGCTTTACGGTTTCTCTAAATAAAACAAAGACAATATTTAGGATGTAAACATGGTGTTCTATTAATAATTAAAGAAAATAAAATTAAAGTGCCAGTGATTCCAGCTAAACTTGGTTACTCACAATACTTGTACAAAACCCTCTAAGAGAAACTGAGAGCTAGAGGTTTACAGAAGAGTTGATGATCAACATGTCTATCTGTACATCTCTACTAGGAAAGAAGTTTATTTCCTTTCCTGCATTATTTGAAACCCTCACATTCCTTGCAAACTCATGTTCATGTTCTATGGAATGCATCCTGATGTTACTAATGAAGAGTACGGCTAGTTCTTTTCCATTTTAAATGTTACCGTGATGATCTCACAGTAATGTTGGTGATATAGATATTTTTCCCACTTTTGTTCTAACATAAGTTACGTATTGGTTTATATATATTTGGCCATTACAAGCTTTCCTTTTCCATTACCATGTTGGTGTGATAATAAGGGAGAAGGCTTCATGGTGTGTTTGTGTGTGTATGAGGCTTCACACTCAAGCACATAGCACATATACACACACGGAGTCAAACACTTTTCTTCTCTTGGCATCCACAGACATTTTGTATTCTCCAGTTGAAGTCCTTCTCTAATAAAAATACAATATCAGGGGTCAAAAACCTCATTACTTGATTAACAGCTCTCCATTGATGCCTTTCCCTGCTTTGTAAGGAATCAACACAAAACCTGATAACACGCTCTATTATCCACTGGAATAAAAACAAGCTCCCAATTTTGCTTGCTCTACACCTCGCCCTCTCTTTTTACACTCACTTTTTTGTGTGTCCTTAATCTGATGTGCCTGTTGAAAATTAATTTCTGCCAGGTGATCTGTGGACCTTTGAGCAGTGTCATGAGAAACTTGTTTTCTAATAAATTATCTTTACCTGAGAAGAATGAAATCCCACTTTGTTTCACTGCCCTCCAGATGTAAAACATCTCTAAAGAAAGTCCACAGCCCTAGGCTTCTACATCCACTCTGGTGACTTGAGCTACTCATTTGGGCAGGCAACACTTAATTCTGTTTCTTTAATTCAGTCTCCCTGGAATTCTAACTGCTTAGAGGATTATCCTCCTTGGAATATCTTATTTCAATTCACTAAAAATCACCTCGTAAACAACTTGTGTTTTCTTTCCCAGGAACCAGCTCTTTCAAGAAACACCAGTTTCAATTCAAGCTATACATTCTTTGTGATTTCTCCCAATGTTTACTTTCCACATTCCTTATACCTCTATTACCTACATCTAATCAGTGACTAAATCCTTTGATTTGCATGACTTAAATTTATCTTTTATGTTGTAATGAAGATTAATCAATATTATATGGAAGCTGTTAAGTATTCAGTAAAAAGCTGACTTCTATTATTGTTAAAATTATCCTGCTTTCACATTCATGCACTTTATAATACCTTTTGTGCTTTGGACTAAATGTTAAAGTCCTAACAATACTTTATAATTCCACTCAAATTCATTGTCTTCTATTTACTTTGGGGGTCAAGAATGGTACATGGCCACATTCCTTTCTTCTAGTCGCCTAGGAGTATTTACTATTTTCATGATTCATTCAGTCAAGCGTTGCTTCATGACAGCATCTCTACTTAACTGAATAGCTCTTCATCTCTTATATTGCTACTTTGCTCACACTCATATTTATTTTCTTTCTCCAATTATATTGTGATTTCATGAGGGATGGTCTATATGCTCATATTTTGTGTATCCCACTCAAATGTTTAGCAACATATATTTTTTAAGATGTTTAAAATCTTTTGTTGATTCTTTGATGACTGGTAATCACAATCCTGTTCAACTGTTTTTGGTGGATTGACCTTGTATAAAAATATGCTTGGGTGGTCACAGTCCACTTACAACTGCATGAGAATAAGCTTTTTTCCAACTTCTCCAATGAAGAGTAAGGCATTGAAGAATATAATATGTTCCCACCATTTACCAAATATATTTAAGTCCACTCTATGTGTGTTTGCTCAGTTATGTCCAACTCTTTTTGACCCCATAGACTGTAGTCCACCAGGCTCCTCTGTCCATGGGATTTTCCAGGCAAGAAACTAGAGTGGGTCACCATTTCCTACTCCACGATATCTTTCCAACCCAGGGTTCGAAAACGTATCTCTTGTGTCTCTCATATTGGCAGGCAAATCCTGTACCACTGTGTCACCTGGGAAGCCCATGTCTACTCTATAAATACTTCTAAAAAAGGGGACCACGGGGCACTCATGAACCCAGGCATGCGGAGTCTCAGAATTACATTTAATTTGATCCATTAATATTAGGATTATAATACTCTGCTTATGATTAATGAATCTGATTTGTTAAAAAATAACCGCTATATGAAGAAAATATTCTGCATTTATAATTCAATACATTAGCCATAAGAGTTCTATTATGTGTCCTCAGAGGAAAAACAGGACACATACATCAGAAATATGCAAGGTTGGATGCTTAGCAGAGAGAGGCTTGTCCCTTTCCCACCTCCATATTGAGCTGGCTTTTCATCAAAACAGAAAAACACAAGTCCACAGTGTAGATACCAATAAGATGTTTCTTTCTTAATGTCATAGGTAAAGCAACATGTATTAATTATAAAAAAACACACTGCATAAAGGTTCCTCTCTATAGAAAAAGGATGCTTTAATTAACGGACAGAGCACCATTCTGTTTCTTAAAGCAACCTAAACCATGAGTGAACACAGCAAAGGACTTCTCATAGTCTGCCCCGTTAGCTTTCTACGTGCCTAAATTCACAGAGACAGATGCAGTTTAACCAATGGAACTGTATCATGTGGCCTTCCTAGTATCCCTTCCATAGCCAAATCGATAAAAACCTTAAGTCAATCAGTGCCAAGTGGCTCCTAATATCTCCACATAGTAAAGTGCAAAGCTAAGCCCTTATTTATTGTTATCCCCGCTCAGAACCCAAATCCTAGGTGACCTAGGGCCCCTACTAAATGAAATCCAATACTAAGAAAAAAACACTTGATTGCATGCAGATTGCCTCCGCTATTATTTGCTTATTAAATAGTTCTCTACTGGGTTTTATTTTAAAAGGTTGCTTCTGAATATGTGTATTTTATGGTAACAGTGCTCGCTGTCTTCACACCATGTCTTTCTTCCCAACAACAGGTTAGGTACCTAGCTCTTTACAGTTTCAACAGGATCGAACTTCTACCTCTTTCAGGTCAAAATACATCCTCCCTTATTTTTCAAACTAATGGTAGTCAGTGAACCATATATTTTCTGTAACTGGCAAAAAATAGGTTTCCCAGAGCAACTGAGACTAAAATGAATTGTACGGATTTACCATGGCATGTCCAACAGTATGTTCACCTGTACAATCTGGCTGTGACCTTTCATAAAATCAACCTGTGTTAATAACAATGATCTCCATTCCAGCTCTTTTAATGCATAGTCACTGCAGTGATAACAAAATGGGTGGGAATGTTTCTTTCTGAGGCCATCATTGGTAGAACATGGGTGTGGCCAGCTGTTTTCTGATTGTCCAGTTTCACAGAGAACACTGAATCTTTCTTGCATTCTGACCATCCAGCTCAGAAAACATTCCACTCAATCCCCAGGACATCTAACAAGACTACTTTTTGACTTCTCCCATTTGCCTCAAGAAGCAATTTTGCCACTTCATTTATGAGAGAAGAAAAAGTGCCATGAAGCCTCTCTATGATGGCAGAGACCTCATGCTGGGAGTTGATCTTGCCACCCTGAAACTAATCTGGAAATATTTGTACCTTAATCTCCTGCAGAAATAAACCTTCTGGAGCTCTCAATCTGACGTACAGTGAAATTTGTACTATATCAGCTGTCACTGTGCACGCTGCTAGGAATAAAAAGAAATGCAGAAGCTTAAGTCCTGTGCTTGGAAGATTATTTCTTGTTTACGCTCTCCCTTTGCAGAAGATTTTCTGTTGCTCATTCATTACAGAGATTTTTCTTTCCCTTCCTGAACTAGTCTCCCTTTGCTATCTCTCTTCATTTAGCATTAAATCGTATCACACAACCAAATCTTTTAACCTGGGTCTGCAAAGGCCTGTTTTGCTTATCTGACTGTTAGAGATTCTAAATGTAATTGCAGCCTTCTTATTCATCCAGGAGATAAGGCTGGTGGTCAAGAGGCCAGTTCTCTGCTGCTATTTCTCCCCAGTCTACTTCTAGCATCCTTGCTGATCTTATCAAAAAGAACTACTCCTCACATCATTTAACCTGCTGGTATGTGCAGGCTAAAAATAACAAATGATATTGTTCAAGTGGTAGTAGATGGCAGGGAGCATGGTGCAACTGACCCCAAAGTAGGTTACTGCCTACAAGGAATGTGTCCTGCCCTGGTCACCATATACACTGATAGTTTTAATGGCATACCTATGGTCTCCACATTTCTGTTTTTTTAAAGAAAAAACTTGGAAACACCTGTGCAGTGCCCTTTTGTGTCACAACTCAATTCTACAGAGATAGATATTAGAGTTGCCAAGGTCAGTGACCCTGCCTAATGGCATCATGGACAGCCCATCAAGAGGATGTCTCCGCTCACTGCAGGCTAATTAAGAGTTGAAGGAAGCCAGCAACACAGTGGCACTTGCACGGCCTCCCTCAGCACAGATTTTTGCCCTTGGCATTCTGAGAACAGCCTGACATGTACTCTGGTAGATGCAGTGTGCTTGCTTCAGCAAGTTTAAGTGAGTCTACCCTCTGTCATTGACTGCCAATTAATTTTAAACCAAATGGCTGGGAGAGGTAATATCAGGTATCCTGAGAAAATTACATGTGACAAATGTAGGATAAATAGTGTCATGAACACTGACTAGCCTTAACCTTCCAAAGTTTACCTTCTATTGTACTTGTTCCAGGGAGAGGAAAGTGTGCTAAGTGCTTTGGGGATTCTATATCAACTCTGCTTAACTTGTCCAATTACTTCTTATAGAAAGAAAGCATTTTTTTTTCACTTGTTTGCAAAAAGAGGCTAATGATATTACATTGAGAAGTTTTGTTGCCATAGAAAAGTAATTCATATATAAGTGACAGGGTATACCCTAATTTCTACCCAATATGCTACTGGAGATCAGTGGAGAAATAACTCCAGAAAGAATGAAGGGATGGAGCTAAAGAAAAAACAATACCCAGTTGTGAATGTGACTGGTGATAAGCAAGGTCCAATGTTGTAAAGAGCAATATTGCATAGGAACTTGGAATGTTAGGTCCATAAACCAAGGCAAATTGGAAGTGGTCAAACAGGAGATGGCAAGAGTGAATGTCGACATTCTAGGAATCAGTGAACTAAAATGGACTGGAATGGGTGGATTTTAACTCAGATGACCATTATACCTACTACTGTGGGTAGGAATACCTTAGAAGAAATGGAGTAGCCATCATGGTCAACAAAAGAGTCCGAAATGCAGTACTTGGATGCAATCTCAAAAACGATAGAATGATTTCTGTTCATTTCCAAGGCAAACCATTCAATATCACAGTTATCCAAGTCTATGCTCCAAGTAATGCAGAAGAAGCTGAAGTTGAATGGTTCTATGAAGACCTACAAGACCTTTTAGAACTAACACCCAAAAAAAGATATCATTTTCATTATAGGGGACTGGAATGCAAAAGTACATCAAGAGATAGCTGGACTAACAGGCAAATTTGGCTTTGGAGTACAAAATAAAGCAGGTCAAAGGCTAACAGAGGTTTGCCAAGAGAATGCATTGGTCATAGCAAACACCCTCTTCCAACAACACAAGAGAAGACTCTATACATGGACATCACCAGATGGTCAACACTGAAATCAGATTGATTATATTCTTTGCAGCCAAAGATGGAGAAGCTGTATAGAGTCAGCAAAAACAAGACCGGGAGCTGACTGCGGCTCAGATCATGAGCTCCTTATTGCCTATTCAGACTTAAATTGAAGAAAGTACGGAAAACCACTAGACCATTCAGATATGACCTAAATCAAATCCCTTATGATTATACAGTGGAAGTGAGAAATAGATTTAAAGGACTAGATCTGATTGATAGAGTGCCTGATGAACTATGGACTGAGGTGCGTGACACTGTACAGGAGACAGGGATTAAGACCATCCCCATGGAAAAGAAATGCAAAAAAGCAAAATGGCTGTCTGGGGAGGCTTCACAAATATCTGTGAAAAGAAGAGAAGTGAAAAGCAAAGGAGAAAAGGAAAGACACAAGCATCTGAACGCAGAGTTCTAAAGAATAGCAAGAAGAGATAAGAAAGCCTTCCTCAGTGATGAATGCAAAGAAATAGAGGAAAACAACAGAATGGGAAAGACTAGAGATCTCTTGAAGAAAATTTGAGCCAAGGGAACATTTCATGCAAAGATGGGCTCAATAAAGGACAGAAACGGTATGGACCTAACAGAAGCAGAAGATATTAAGAAGAGATGGCAAGAATACACAGAAGAACTGTACAAAAAAGATCTTCATGACCCAGATAATCATGATGGTATGATCACTTCCTAGAGCCAGACATCCTAGAATGTGAAGTCAAGTGGGCTTAGAAAGCATCACTATGAATAAAGCTAGTGGAGGTGACGGAATTCCAGTTGAGCTGTTTCAAATACTGGAAGATAATGCTGTGAAAGTGTGGCACTCAACATGCCAGCAAGTTTGGAAAACAGCAGTGGCCACAGGATTGGAAAAGGTCAGTTTTCATTCCAATTCCAAAGAAAGGCGATGCCAAAGAATGCTCAAACTACTGCACAACTGCACTCATCTCACATGCTAGTAAAGTAATGTTCAAAATTCTCCAAGCCAGACTTCAGCAATACATGAACCATGAACTTCCAGATGTGCAAGCTGGTTTTAGAAAAGGCAGAGGAATCAGAGATCAAATTGCCAACATTCGCTGGATCATCGAAAAAGTAAGAGAGTTCCAGAAAAACATCTATTTCTCTTTATTGACTATGCCAAAGCCTTTGACTGTGTGGATCACAAGAAACTGTGGAAAATTCTGAAAGAGATGGGAATACCAGTCCATCTGACCTGCCGCTTGAGAAACCTATATGCAGGTCAGGAAGCAACAGTTAGAACTGGACTTGGAACAACAGACTGGTTCCAAATAGGAAAAAGAGTACGTGTAGGCTGTATATTGTCACCCTGCTTATTTAACTTCTATGCAGAGTACATCATGAGAAACGCTGGACTGGAAGAAACACAAGCTGGAATCAAGACTGCCGGGAGAAATATCAATAACCTCAGATATGCAGATGACACCACCCTTATGGCAGAAAGTGAAGAGCTAAAAAGACTCTTGATGAAAATGAAAGAGGAGAGTGAAAAAGTTGGCTTAAAGCTCAACATTCAGAAAACGAAGATCATGGCATCTGGTCCCATCACTTCATGGGAAATAGATGGGGAAATAGTGGAAACAGTGGCTGACTTTATTTTTCTGGCCTCCAAAATCACTGCAGATGGTGATTACCATGAAATTAAAAGACTCTTACTCTTTGAAAGGAAAGTTATGACCAACCTAGATAGCATATTAAAAAGTAGACACATTACTTTGCCAACAAAGGTCTATCCAGTCAAGGCTATGATTTTTTCAGTGGTCATGTATGGATGCGAGAGTTGGACTATGAAGAAAGCTAAGCACCAAAGAATTGATGCTTTTGTACTGTGGTGTTGGAGAAGACTCTTGAGAGTCCCTTGAACTGCAAGGAGATCCGACCAGTCCATCCTAAAGGAGATCCGTCCTCAGTGTTCATTGGAAGGACTGATGTTGCAGCTGAAACTCCAACACTTTGGCCACCTGATACAAAGAGCTGACACATTTGAAAAGACCCTGATGCTGGGAAGGATTGAGGGCAGGAGGAGAAGGGGATGACAGAGGATGAGATTCTTGGATGGCACCACCAACTCAATGGATATGATTTTGGGTGGACTCCATGAGTTGGTGATGTACAGCGAGGCCTGTTTGCTGCGGTTCATGGGATCGCAAAGAGTCAGACACCACTGAGCAACTGAACTGTACTGAACTGAATGGGGAAATAAAGTTAAGGAACAACAGTGGAAGGAAAGCTATGACAAACCTAAGCCCTTGGTTAAAAGGCAGAGACACAGCTGACAGTGGTTCATATAGTCAAGGCTATGGTCTTCCCAGTGGTCAAATATAGTTGTGAGAGTTGGACTGTAAAGAAGGCAGAATGCCAAAGAATTGATGCATCTGAACTGTGGTATTGGAAAAGACTGCTGAGAGTCCCCTGGACAGCAAGGGGATCAAACCAGTCAATCTTAGGGATGTCAACCATGAATATTCTTTGGAAGGACTGATGCTGAAGCTGAAACTCCAGTATTTTGGTCACCTGATTTGAATAGGGGACTCACTGGAAAAGTCCCTGATGCTAGGAAAGATTGAGGGCAGAAGGATATAGGGCATCAGAGTGTGAGATGACTGGATGGCATCACTGATGCAATGGACATGAACTTGGGCAATATTTCTCCGATGGTGAGGGACAGGTAGGTCTGGCGTGCTGCAGTCCATGGGGTCGCAAAGAGTTGCACATGACTGGGTAACTCAATAACAACAAGCACAGAGTCTGTATTACTTATACAAAGCTTGAATTAAGAACAATAAACTACATTGTTAAAAAAAATCTATTTTTTTCTTTCTTTTTTTTTTTTTAATTGGCCTTGACTATTTTTTGACCTGCTATTACTTACTGGACAATAATGT
This sequence comes from Aepyceros melampus, assembly GCA_006408695.1. Lineage (NCBI taxonomy): Eukaryota > Metazoa > Chordata > Mammalia > Artiodactyla > Bovidae > Aepyceros > Aepyceros melampus. The sequence goes on from SJXQ01011762.1 coordinate 279,619, forward strand.
TCATGGAATTGGCTATTATATGAAATATATTATTTTTTTTTTCTGAAAAATATTCCCATTTAGAATTTCTACAGATGGTGGGCATATCATACTGAAACATTTTCCATGTTTTAACAAGACCAGTGAAACCACTTACAGCAGTAAATAGGATCCTGTGACATCCAGTACCTAAAGCAGAAGCCCAACAAATACAGTTTTACCCCTCACATTCTTTCCTCCTCTCTGCTCTGCAACCACACATCTCTACTGTCTCAGTTGACTGCTTCTGTTTTGTTACAAGACGAACTGAGACTCAGTACCCATGAGACATGTGGTCCTAAGCTAACTGGTAACCCAGATGAGAGGTACCAAACAGCATGATGCAACTCTAGGTAATCAGCCTTCGATATGGTACATTTTAAAATGTAACTTATTTACAAAGCAGAAATAGAGACACAGAAGTAGAGAACAAAGCTATGGATATCTTAAGGGGAAAAGAGGGGGATAGGATGAATTGGGAGCTTGGGATTGACATACACACACACTACTATGTATAAAATAGATAACTAATGAGAACCTGCTGTATAACACAGGGAACTCTACTCAGTGCTCGGTGGTGACATAAATGGGAAAGAAATACAAAAAAGAGGGGGTATATGTATACATATAATTGATTCATTTTGCTGTATAGTAGAAACTAATACAACATCCTAAAGCAATTATATGTCAATATTTTTTTAAAATAAAAATACTGCCTTTACGCTTAGTTTATTACTAGTCATAAAATAAATTTCCAAAAGGAGGCAACAAACTGGATGATTGATAATTTATGTTGGCTTCTTTCCATGTCTCTTACAGCTCTCAATTTTTCTAATCATCTCTTAGTTAGCTCAAAACTTATTCACTGATACACACACTGATGACGCGGGTTATGGCATATTCTCTCTTCCTCTACCACTTTAATTGTAATAGATGATCTATTTGTTTGACGACATTTCCTCAATAAAGTTATTGGATCTACAAGGAAAAATTTGTGAATAATTCCAAGTTCCCGCTTAGCTTTAAGCCGCAAGTAATGAGTGATTGGCGGCAATTTACAGTATGCAAAAGCAGCATTTCTTGATGCAGACTGCTTCCATTCACTCTTATCAGCTATCAGAAGCAAAAAAAAACTCCACATTATTTTATCTCAAAGATTCTACATCATCTTTGATGTAGATACTCAACATCAGAGAGAAAAGCTTGGGAATCTGTTTACTTATAACATTAATTTCAACATGCTTTTCTTTATTGCAAAGATAAAAAGAATCACATTTGTGAAACTAGGGCATTTTACTGATTTTTGCATTAGGTTTATGTGGTAAAGGACTAGAGCCAAAGTTTGTTTTTTAAGTGTAAATAACATGGGCTTCTTATTTTGAATTTCTTTTGGGATTTATACCTAGGGAATTTCCAAATATTTTTGTTCTCAAGATTATTATCTCAGGTGGAGATTAAGGTAAAAATAATGAAGCTGTTGAACTAGGAAAAATTGTACTTTTGTTCAAAACACATATCTGAAAAGAAGTTAGTGCCAATTGACAAGGATTCAGACAAATAACACAAGGCAACCTAAGGTTCATATGAACAGCTAAAGCATTCAAATGACAAAGTACACAATATATTCAGAAAATTAGAATTCTTATGATTAAAATTTAGCATTAGAATTGAATCTTATCCCTATATTACTGTTTTCTATCCTACTGGTTTATGCTAATTTTAAGACTAAATTGCCAGATGAAATTAGTCAATTTCACTGCTATTTTGCTTATAAATAGTCCTTAAGGAAATAATTACTGGAAATCAACAAAATGTCATAACCTTTAATCTATTCTTCAAATACATATTTTTCTTTATTCAGAATAGTCAAGGGTACTGCAACATTACTTCCAAAAGCCTAAAGCTATAAATAAATGTTAAATAATGGAGAACTGCTCATCAGTAATACTTAGAATATACAAATTTTATTTTATATGTTATATGGTAGCTCAAATATTTCATAAAGGTAATATGAAAATAGGATATACTTTAATACATTAAATGACAAACTAGAGAACACTTTATATATGTATGTCTGAATTAGAAATATATAAAATAAATATGTATGTAGGTAAAAACTAGGTGTGAATACACAGAAAAGAACTGCCATTAGGGGTTACATTTAAATTTTTGTTAAATTATTCAGTCATGTTTTTAAAAGCTAGCTTAGTTGAGAATTTAAGTATAACATATGCTGGTGTTATGAAATTAACAAGAGTAACAGTTACTGGACTCTAAACCAGGTTATAAATCAGTCTGCAAAATTCTAACTTTGACATAAGCTAGAGACAACTTATTACACTAAACTATATTTTTGTCAACTGATTAATATTTTTAAAATATTTTATATTTAACATTGTAATGCAATACAGTATACACATTATATATGATATTATATAATACATATAATATATGTATTAATATACTATAACTATCAGAAATAACACAGACACAGAAAAACATTGAAAATGTATTGCCAAGTAGATGCAGAATAGAAACACTCAATGTTGGAGAGAGAGATTAATTTCATTCATTACTGTAATTGTTTGCTAGGACTGTCTTAAAAATGTATCGCACTGAGTTGGTTTAAAAAAAAAGAAAAAGTGTGGGCTCACGGTTCTAGATGCCAGAGTCCGAGCTCAAAGGGCCACGTGCCTTCTGAAGGCACTAGGGAGGGTCTGCTCAGGCCTCCCCTGGAACTTCTAGTACTTCCTTGGCTGCGGCAGGATCCCTCCCCATTTCACATGGCATTCTTCCTGTGTGCCTACTTGCATCCAAATTTCCCCTTTGAATACAGGCCCAGTCTACTCCAGTGTGATATCAGCTTATGTAATTACAGACTCAACAGTCATATTTTCCCACAAAGTCATGTCATGATGTATCCAGGGATAGAATTTCTACATATAAATTTTGACAGGACATAAATCAGCCTGAGCATTTACTACTGGAGTGAGAAGGAAGGGAGCTTCTAGCTCAGCTGGTAAAGAATCTGCCTGCGATATGGGAGAGACCTGGGTTCAATCCCTGGGTTGGGAAGATCCCCTGGAGAAAGTCTACCCACTCCAGTATTCTGGCCTGGAGAATTCCACGGACTGTACCGTTCATAGAGAGTCAGACGGGACTGAGCAACTTTCACTTTGAGAAGGAAGGGGAGAAAGGGACTTCCATCCTGCTGCCATGGGAAGAGCTTTTGGAGGTGCACATGCAGCTTCTCTTTGCTCTGCTTTTTCACATCTGCAGGAAGAGATGTACCTTAGCTAAAGAGTGAACTCAGAATAGAACATTAAGCTCACGCTTTTAAACTCCTTCTGTCAATTTGCCTGTTTTCAAGTCCTTTGGGTTTTTCCTTCAGAGGTAAAAATATGACATGAATAAATGAAGGAATGAATGAAAATAAACAAGCAAAAAAATCCTAAGTGGTAAAATAAATGCCAAAGTATTAACTATGTTTAATATGGGTGGTAGCAATCCCTGTGATTATATATTTTTATTTTTATTACTTGTACAATTTTAAATTAGAAAGCAATATATACATGTGCCATAGGTACACATATATCTGTGTGTACCATACGTATGTATGTACCATAGGCAGTAATTATAACTAACAGCTACTGAATACTTAATGTGTGCCACACAGTATTGTAAGTGATTTATATGCAATAGTATTTATGATGGGTGGATATATGGATTAAAAAATAAATAGGTGGATGGATGGATGGTAATTACAATTCATCTTTCTAAACATTCTCAAGATCTTAGTTCTTGACACCTAGGGACTTTTAGGGGGCGGCTAATGTTAAGGACCCCACATCCGAGGTCAGAGGTGGTGCCCAAGACTAGCTACCACACGTCTGAGGTCAAGGGCTGCAGCTGAGAGGAGCAACCCGTACGTCCAAGAAGCAGTGGCTGCGCAGGTGCAGGAGGACCAAGAGGAGCTACTCCATGTTCCAGGTCAGGAGGGGCGACCTTGTCCAAGGTAAGGAGCAGTGGCTGAGCTTTGCTGGAGCAGCCATGAAGAGATACCTTATGTCAAAGGTAGGAGAAATCCAAGTAAGACGGTAGGTTTTGTGAGAGGGCATCAGAGAGCAGACACAATGACACCACAATCACAGAAAATGAGCTAATCTGATTGCACGGACCACAGACTTGTCTAACTCAATGAAAATAAGCCATGCCATGTGGGGCCACCCAAGACAGACCGATCATGGTGGAGAGGTCTGACAGAATTTGGTCCACTGGAGAAGGGAATGGCAAACCACTTCATTACTCCTGCCTTGAGAACCCCATGAACAGTAGAAAAGGCAAAATGATAGGATACTGAAAGAGGAACTCCCCAGGTCAGTAAGTGCCCAATATGCTACTGGAGATCAGTGGAGAAATAACTCCAGAAAGAATGAAGGGATGGAGCCAAAGCAAAAACAAAACCCAGTTGTGGATGTGACTGGTGATAGACGCAAGGTCCAATGCTGTAAAGATCAATATTGCATAGGAACCTGGAATGTTAGGTCCATGAATCAAAGCAAATTGGAAGTGGTCAAACAGGAGATAGCAAGGGTGAACGTCGACACTCACCTAGAGCCAGAATCCTGGAATGTGAAGTCAAGTGGGCTTAGAAAGCATCACTACGAACAAAGCTAGTGGAGGTAATGGAACTCCAGTGGAGCTATTTCAAATCCTTACAGATGATGCTGTGAAAGTGCTGCACTCAATATGCCAGCAAACCTGGAAAACTCAGCAGTGGCCACAGGACTGGAAAAGGTCAGTTTTCATTCCAATCCCAAAGAAAGACAATGCCAAAGAATGCTCAAACTACCGCGCAATTTCACTTATCTCACATGCTAGTAAAGTAATGCTAAAATTCTCCAGCCAGGCTTCAGTAATACGTGAACCATGAACTTCCAGATGTGCAAGCTGGTTTTAGAAATGGCAGAAGAACCAGAGATCAAACTGCCAACATCCGCTGGATGGAGAAAGCAAGAGAGTTCCCGAAAAACACCTATTTCTGCTTTATTGACTATACCAAAGCCTTTGGACTGTGTGGACCACAATAAACTGTGGAGAATTCTGAAAGAGATGTGAATACCAGACCACCTGACCTGCCTCTTGAGAAACCTGTATGCAGGTTAGGAAGCAACAGTTAGAACGGGACATGGAACAACAGACTGGTTCCAAATAGGAAAAGGAGTACGTCAAGGCTGTATATTGTCATCCTGTTTATTTAACTTCTATACAGAGTACGTCATGAGAAACACTGGGCTGCAAGAAGCACAAGCTGGAATCAAGATTTCCAGGAGAAATATCAATAACCTCAGATATGAGATGACACAACTCTTATGGCAGAAAGTGAAGAGGAACTAAAAAGCCTCTTGATGAAAGTGAAAGAGGAGAGTGAAAAAGTTGACTTAAAGCTCAGCATTCAGAAAACGAAGATCTTGGCATCTGGTCCCATCACTTCATGGAAAATAGGTGGGGAAACAGTGGAAACAGTATTAGACTTTTGGGGGGTGGCTCCAAAATCACTGTAGATAGTGATTGCAGCCATGAAATTAAAAGATGTTTAGTCTTTGGAAGGAAAGTTATGACCAACCTAGATAGCATATTCAAAAGTAGAGACATTACTTTGCCAACAAAGGTCCGTCTAGTCAAGGCTATGGTTTCTTCAGTGGTCATGTATGGATGTGAGAGTTGGACTATGAAGAAAGCTGAGCGCCAAAGAATTGATGCTTTTGAACTGTGGTGTTGGAAGACTCTTGAAAGAGCCTTGGACTGCAAGGAGATCCTGCCAGCCCATCCTAAAGGAGATCAGTTCTGGGTGTTCATTGGAAGGACTGATGCTGATGCTGAAACTGCAATACTTTGGCTACCTCATGCGAAGAGTTGACTCACTCGAAAAGACCCTGATGCTGGGAGGGATTGGGGGCAGGAGGAGAAGAGGACGACAGAGGATGAGATGGCTGGATGGCATCATCGACCCAATGCACGAGTTTGGGTAAAGTCCGGGAGTTGGTGATGGACACGGAGGCCTGGTGTGCTGTGATTCATGGGGTCTCAAAGAGTTGGACATGACTGAGCGACGGAATGAACTGAATGTTAGTGATGAATCTAATATTTTGGGTCATGAGAAACCATAGTCCCCTAGAAATGTGTCTTAGTCTGCTTCAAACCAACATCCTTGCTGAATAATTTGGACAGAAAACACTTTTCATCAGATCTAACGTTTATATTCAGACAGGAATATGAGGCAAGATGGAGGTGAACAAGCAGATTTAAATAATTACCATTTAAAAGGCAGTAAAAAATGTGCATGCTGGTCATTAATGGGGAAATTATAGACATAGGCAATCAATGTCTAATTGTAGACAAGTGAAAGGACTCTGAATTCTATATCCTGATATTACTCTCTAGAATTCCTACCTAGTATCTCAGATCTAGCAACTCTAGTCATTATCTCCTATCCTGCTGCTGCTGCTAAGTCACTTCAGTCGTGTCCGACTCTGTACGACCCCATAGACGGCAGCCCACCAGGCTCCCCCGTCCCTGGGATTCTCCAGGCAAGAACACTGGAGTGGGTTGCCATTTCCTTCTCCAATGCATGAAAGTGAAAAGTGAAAGTGAAGTCGCTCAGTTGTGTCTGACCCTCAGCGATCCCATGGACTGCAGCCTACCAGGTTCCTCCGCCCATGGGATTCTCCAGGCAAGAGTACTGGAGTGGGGTGCCATTGCCTTCTCCGATCCTAATGGACTCACAAAACCTCTCTGAGTCAAGCAATTATACGTCTTTTTGACAGTATTCTTGTTGCCTATGTAGCCTCGATATCACTACCAACATACTACATGGAAATACACAGTGAACCATTTCCTCAATTTCCCCTACAAGAACGCATGTGTGTAAAACACAATTTTCCCCTCAAATTGAAAAATCCATGGCATTTTTTTACATCCATGACAGTAGCATGCACTACAGAATCCAGCTGGCTGATGGGGTTTCATTTTGTTCTGCTTAATATACACAAAATTCCCACATGGTAAATATTGTTTTCTACTTCTTTCTATACAGGAGACACCTGAGCAGGAGACGGGCTTCCCAGGCGGTGCTAGTGGTAAAGAACCCACCTGCCAATGTAGGTAGATGTAAGAGGCACGGGTTTGACCCCTGGGTCAGGAAGGTGCCTGGAGGAGGACATGGCAACCCACTCCAATATTCTTCCCTGGAGAATGCCATGGAAAGAGGAGCCTGGTGAGCTCGGGCTCATAGGGTCGCAAAGCGTCAGACGCGACTAAAGTGACTTAGCATGCATGCATGCACAAAAAGGAGATGGATCAAGTAAGTTTCTCACAGTCACACTGGCCTCACACTGGAGCAAGATCTGAAGTTTGTAGTAGGATTCTGGAATCCTGGCTCTTCAACATGATAGTCTATAATATCTAATACATGATATCAAATGTTTCACTTCTGATATAGAGAAAGAAAAGAACTATTTCCACTGTCCTAGAAAAATTGCTGGCTTTGATATCTTAAAAATGTATTCATTTAAAATTTTTCTATGATCAAACTCAGTGTATTACTTTGATATGGCCTTGCCTCCATGAGGTCAACTGCTTTTATGATATGTATTTGAGAACGCTAATTTAATATTTTCAGCAAGGGACATTGATTTTCAGGTCAAGCTCTTTAAAAACAGTGAATTAAATAAAAATTGGTCTCGGCTTATGAAATCAAATATCATGACCAGTCGTTGGGGAAGAACAGTAATGATTTTAGCTCTATGAATCTGAGTCAGCCTAAAAGCAATAGGATTAGGCTTAAAAGCAGGCATGATGGAGTACAGTTGAGTAAACTTTCAACCAGTCATACTTCTGTAGATTTGAAATTTACCCATAGATCTAGATGGCTTCTGAAAGATTCCCTGATATATATAAATGTCACCTTTGAGTGATACGGTGGTAGATGCAGGTCTGATCTGCTTCACCCTTAAATCCCTGTCTCTGTGAGAGTCCTCCAGACAGTTCTCTCAAGGAAGTGAAGTTTCAAGTGCAAGTTGCTGGCACGCACATCTTTCGTCCCCTGCTTTCCCTTGTGACACAGAAAGTCTATTCATTGTTCTTGTTTGCCACTAAGAGCAGAATAGTGAGCTTGCTTTCTGAAGAAGAGTCTTCAAAAATACAGCTTCAAGAAAGTGGAAGATTTTTTTCTTCATGAGATTAGCCCTTTCTTAGATCAGTATCGTAAATGCTGAAACATGTTAATAAAGGACATATTTTTAATTCAACCTATTTTGAGAGTCTCTTAACCACACATGGACATACACACATTTTCATATCTCATTTAAATGTCTGGAAACATAAAAGAAGAAATGACATCAAAATATAAAATAATCAAACATAGAGGCTTCTTTCTGAATTCTAAAATAAAGAATTAGGACTCCTCTTAATAATAGCACTGAGTGGCAGATGAGGACATAGTAGCCCCTGGAGTGAAAGGGGGCACTCTAATCAACATCTGAACTGAAATGTGATTAATTACTAAGTACTGTGAACAAGCAACTATCTGGAGAGACAAGGGGATGTTCCTGACTTTACATGAAAGTGTTCTTAGCAATGGGTGAGAAGAATGAAAACTTGAAAGTGTACAGCTGGTTTTAGAAAGAGCAGAGGAAAAGCCTAAGATCAAATAAAAAGATTGTTCAAATGCAAAACTTAAAAATAAGAGGAGATAACAGAAAGCCACACCTATTTGGAAAGAGAGGAAAAGCAGGAATCCTTCCATCAAAAAGAGATAGTAATAGTTTGGGAAAACACTGGAGACAGATACAAAAGGGGAAGACAAAGTATTCACCTGTAAGGGAAGACATGCCATCAGGAAAACCAACAATGTTCTTTTTTTTTTTTTTAATTGAAGTTCAAATGAAAAGGCATCAATTGGCTCTTAGAAAGGTACAGAAAAAACTGGGCAAGTATTTTTATTTAAAGCAGCCCTCAAGAAGAGAGTGGGAAGGGACATAAGAAATACTCAGATCCAATTCTTATCACTATATAGACAAGGTATCTTTACAGACAAGGTAAGGCTGGCAAGTTTGCATTACTTGCAAAGATAGAACAGGTTCAAGCATGGATTCCCATGCTCCCAACACTGATTTTCATTTCAGATACCTAAATCCTTATTCTTGCAGATATCTACACCATGACCCAATCCTACACTCATCAATTCTAAATCTGTTCCTCAAAGGAGACAACAACACAAATGAAAACAAAAAGGAAGTTTTTCCTCATTTGTGAACAGCCCCACAGAGTCAAATTGAAGCTTTAGACAAATATTTCTAAGGTGACAGGACATGAAGCAAAAACAGGAGGCCACTGTAACCAATTAAACTTCAGAGTAAATTTAGATAAAAATATGAAATGAGATGAGGCTCTCAGGTCATGGCCCTCAGCTGTAGAACAGTGTGAAGCGACTTGTAATAACCACAAGGAATTCAGAGTTCACATCAATGATGCACAGCCAAGATCTCTGTCCAACAGTTTCTTAGAAAAAGCACCAATGTCTAGTATACTCACCCTGCAGCTGGAAACAATCTCATTCCAAAGGAATGCTAGAGCTCAGACAATCTTCAGTCATCCTAAATTCTTTATTTTCTGAGAACAAAGCCCTGTCCAAAAGAGTTACTGTCATATGGCTCAGGTCACAAAGCAAGTCAACAATGAAAACAGGTCTCAAAACCCACAGGTCTGTCACGGTGATTATACAAACCAAGTGATAACTGGTACAACTACAGGACTGATTTCACAAATACTGCCCAGTTAGTACCTTCAGCACCACTGAGATCCATCTTTCTTTTCAGAACAATATCATCTCATTTCCCGTTGTCCTCCCGAACTGATGATGTGCAAATGTATATTTATGCAAGTATTAAAGAAAACAAACTTCATGGTGACATAAAACATTTTCTATCAAAATAGAAAGAAATAGCAAACAGGAGAGTATGAAGACCACCATAGCCACTCTTTCAAAGAAGTAAACAAACCATTTTACAATGAATAATAGCTCTGATTTATACTTACATTAAGGTAAAGCAAATAATGTAAGTGAACCATATTTATGCTTGGATTCCTTTTCTCCCAGTTACCTAAGTACAAAGCAAGAAGTTTTAAAATTACAGCTGACCCTTGAATTACACTGGTGTGAACTTGGCAAGTCTACTTATATATGGATTGTTTTCTCAAAAGTAAATACTACAGCGTTATATAGTCCATGGTTGTTTGAATCTACAGATACAATACAGAGATCTGTGAACATGGAGAAACCAACTCTATGAAGGGCTGACTCTAAGTTATAGTTATGGATTTCAACTATGTAGGGTCAGTGTCCAAACCCTTGTATGTGTTGTTTAACAGTCAATTGTAGTTACTTTTATAAAACTCCACTTCCTCATCAGTCAAGATTCTCTTTTAAGTTTCTGGCCATACCCTGCAGCATATAGGATCTCAGTTCCCCAACCAGGGATCGAACCTGCATCCTCTGCACCAGAAGGTGGAATCTCAACCACGGTACCACGAATGAAGTCCCCATAAGCCAACTTCTAATTGATGGCTTTGATTTTTAAAATACAGAGGCTAAAACATCTCCTACCTTATATTTTTACTTGGTAGGAACATTTTGGACAAATAAAAGAATTTGTTCCTTTACCTTGACAAAATACCTAGGTGAAACTATCTGACAAAATGGAGACAGTAGCCTCTTTTACTTCTCTTAATGATAAATGTCTAATCTCCCAACAGTAGGGAGATTCACAGTATGGGTAATCACACTGGCACCAAGAACATAGGGTGTTGAAAGTGAAGATGTAGAGAAGTCCACTGGGAGTTAACAAGTCAATTACTCTCAAAACATGGCTTCTGGTACATACAGAAGCAGGGCACGAAAAAATCTCATTGCCTAGCATGACAATGCTAGCTCAGTTTTAATTCTTCAACTTGCATAAAGCTGAGATTGTCTCTTACAAGACCAAGTGTGAGAGCAAACACTGCCATGGGTTATTTCTGGTAGATGTCAGGGAAATCACATGAATCTCATTGGGAATATCAAGACAGATTTTTACTTAAGTCTGAATTTGTAAAATTGCATGTACTACCCTTGCAAGGACATTCCTGACCACTAATAATGGGGGAGATAATTCTACTCATCAGATTGAATTCTTATTTCCAGAGATAATACAAAAGAGATCAAACAAGGTCAGAAACCTCAGAAAATTCAGGGAAGAGTCAATATTTTCTTTTTAATTGAATAAGTGCATCAAGGGCTGAAAGGATAAATGAAAACTCACATTCAACAGTGAGTCATTATTCTACCCTCACATTTGGGGCTGCAAACAGAGAAAGGGTATCACACTATTTAGGTATTGTGGTAGTTAACTGAAAACAAACTATGGGTAACAGCTTGGATACCTAAGGATTACTGCCCCCACATTAGAGGGATGGAGATTCAGTGGAGATGGAGAATGCACCCCATTTGTTCCTCTACCCTTCCTCTGGACTAAGTTGCTGCTAATGAATTCCTGACTATTCCTAGGCAAAAATTAGCAAATCATGCCTCTTGCTCATGCCTCCTTCCTCACTTGAGCTCTTTCTCTAGCTTTCTGACTCTGGTTGTGCAGAAGGCCCAAGATGACAAGAGAACACACTGGGGGCAACAATTTTCCCCCTTTACTTCAACAAAGGAACGGGTAGATTCTCAAGCCTGCTGGTGTCCCCAGCTGACAAGTGACAATACTAAAAGATGAAAGCCTTCAGCTTAATATTATTAACCATATCTTCACTCCTTGGAAAATTCATTTTCCTAGATTTAAGAGTCATTTTTATATGTCTCTGATCACTTCTGTTAGTAAAGATAATCCTTTACCATATGAGTCATCCATGGGGATTATACAGTTTTGTAAATTGCCATGGTAAAATAACCTAAAACATTGCTTAAAAAACAAGGGAATCCCTAACACATGGTCTAAACAACTACAAACATCAGGATGGCTTATTTCCTTTTATTCCCAAATTTTATAGAGGATTATTCCCAAATTATTTCAGAAGGTAAAATATGGAGTAACTCCTTGACCAGACCACATTTCTCAGATCACAGGATATAATATTTTAAGAATATTTTCTCAAGGGAAAAAGTCTGTGTAAATAATCATCTCTAAATAACAAAAGAAAAATGTAAATCACACCTACATGATAATGTCAATATATAAGAACTAAATCATGAGAATGAAGCCCAGTGCCAATCAGTATAGTTTTAAAAAGGAAACTGAATATGTCAATGAAATGACAAAGTACATTGACAATGGATTATACTTTGCAGGCCGTGATGGAATAGGATTTTATTTACTTATTTTGGATGAACTCTAAGCCAATGCATATTGTGATGAAAATGTTGGTGAAGCAGCAATAAACTTGGATTAAAAGACCCCTGCTGCTCTTCTACAGTGGATTTAATACAAGCTTTCTGAAAATCTACCCTGCTAGTAGCAGAAGGTAATGATTCCATTGGCAGGGAAGAAGTGTCAAGACACAGCCAGACAAGGACATGAGGGAAATCTAAAGCATAGCATCTCCACTTTTCACTGTTCACAGATGAAAATCTATCAACTGTAAATTGGTCTTCCGGTCTTCCACTGTAATATGGCCAAGAAAGAAGCATCCTAACTGAAATAAAAATAGCTGTTAAAACACTAGGCTATCAGGATATTTTGCTGTGGCATTTTGCCAATGATCCATCATGGTGACCCATGGCATGACATTCGTGGGATGGTCGCCATCGCCAAGTTACTCTAACAAGTGTCAAGACAATTGATCCAGCTCAATAGGGCAAATCAGTTTGGCTTATGCAATGATCAACATACCCTGTGCAAGAAGGCAGATCCCTTTAAGGCCTTTTATAGCCTGGGAGAGGTGAATATCTGAGAAAACAATAGCTTCAAGGGAGGGACTGGCAACCTGCAGCACAGAGGGCCCATGAGTGCAGCCCCTGGGACTTTCTTCCTTGTCTTTCTATGTACTTAATACACCTGTGATGTTGTATCACTGTGTACCCTGGGAAGTGTTTTGTTTTTTTGTTTTGTTTTAATAAATCTTAGTTTTAATAAGATCTTCAAGATACACATTTATTTGCTATTGAAAATTAAAATAACATATCAAATTGTTTTTATTACAAGTCAGAGTTTTGAAAACCAGAAAACGGAGCTGATATGCCTTGTTCTAATCACGCTCTATCCAAGCCACCCAATGTTTAAAATATCTCCTGTCATTTTAATTACTTGCAAGAAAGGTTATGTCATTTTACGGTACTTGTTGACTGTATGTAGTAGGCACTCTATCTATTATAGTACAAAAATCTAGTTATATTATGTATTTTCTGCTCTATGTAAATATCAAATCAATAAATAACTTATTATACTCAAGGTAGGAATAACTTATTATAGGTTAACTATAGATTCAGGGATTTTTTAAAGGTTAATACTGCAATATTAAATATTCAATATTTAACTCTACCAGAGAGGTGACAATATTTACCCAAGTATCACAGTCACTTCACCACCACTTAGATTTTTCAATAATCCACCAGACTATTGTCCTCATAGAAGTGTTTAGGGAAAATTATGTTTGAAATAAGTTAGTAAGGTATGACAGGTTCACACAAATCAGTTTTGGTTCCTGAAGTTGAATTATACTCATGTCACAGCCTTGCTATATTAATATCAGTGCTGTCCGTATGTTTGTTTTAATGGGAGTGATTTGATCTCTAATGTACATTAAGTTTGTTTTATAGGTTGATGGAGCAAGTGGGGGCTTGCCAGGAGGTACAGTGGTAAAGAAGAGGAGGAGATGTGAGTTCGATCCCTGGGTTGGAAAGATCTCCTAGAGGAGGAAATGGCAAGTATTCCAGTATTCTGCCTGGAAAATCCATGGACAGGGGAGCTGGTGGGCCACAGTCCATGGGGTTGCAAAGAGTAGAACACAACTGAGCAACTCACAGACAAAAGCAAGCAGCCACCAAGGTAGCATAATATGGATGACAAGCTGGTTTTTGCAGGTGGCCCTGACAGATAATAAGTGAAAACAGAAAACAAAATCTTGAAAGTGCATATACTGATTAGAAAGAGCACAAAAATAGTCTGTATTCAAATAGAAGTTAAAACTGAAAACTTGGAGCTGGGGAAACACCAGGAAGAGACACATTTCAAAGAAGAGGGAAAGCAAGGTTTCTTGCATCAGAAGGAGCTGTAGATGGAACTGGGGGCAGAATACAAAGGGGAAGACGCAGTGTACAACTGTAAGGGAAGATATGTCGTCAGGAATTCTAACAAAGCTCTTTTGTGTTAAATTTCAAGAAGTAAAAGCATCTTTTTAGCAACCAGTTCTTAGGAAGATACATCAATAAAATCTACGTTTGTAAATTTGACAGTTATTCCTATTTGGAAAAAAAAATATATCAGAAAGAGCCATAGAGGATAGAAGAAAAACCCAATCTTTTTTATTCATATAGACAAGGTATTTTACAGATAGGGCAAAGGGAGTTCACATTACTTGCAAAGATAGAATAAGGTCAAGTACGAACCCCTATGTCCTCAACACTGATTTTCATTTCAGATACCTGAAACTTTATTTATACACTTGTCTACATGACGATTTAATCCAACTCCCATTAACTTTAAATGAGTTTCTATAAAAGGAGACAAAAAAAGAAAACAAAATTTTTCCTTACTTAGTATCAGATCCTAAGTCAAACTGCAGCTCTTTACAAACATTTCTAAGGTAACAGGACAAGGAGCAAAAAGGAGGCCACTGTAACCAATTAAAACTTTAAAGAATATTTAGAAAAAAAATGTTGAAATGAGGCTGAGGATCTCAGGTCAAGGCTCTCAGCTGTACAACAGTGCCAAGGGACATATAATGACCACAAAAAATCCAGAGTTCACATCAGCAATGCCAAGATCTCTGTTCAACAGTTTCTTAGAAAAAGCACCACACCCTAGTATACCCATGCTACAGCTGCAAGCAACCTCACTCCAAGGAATGCCACAGCTCTTAACTCTTTCAAACTTCTCTGTTTTCTGAGAAATAAACCAAGGTCCAGAAGAGTTAATGTTACATGACCTGCGTCACAAGGGAAGTCAACAGTGGAAAAAGGTTTGTTACAGTGATTATACAAACTGATTATTAACTATACCAATTGATCTTTGGTACTGTACTGACTTTAGAGATTCTGCCCTGTTAGTATCTTCAGCATCTTTCTAACATCCTAACTCTCATCTTTTTATCAGAGCAACATGGTCACCTTTTCTATCTATTGTCCTCTTCCCTGCTTATGGGTACATGCATGTTTATGTAAATAGTTATGAAGAAAAACTTCAGGAGGATATGAATTATCTCTGTCAAAATAGAAAGGTATAATTGATAAGTATAATACAAAAAGAATACGAACATTGTTGTTATTTTATTAGTAAAGTGAACACATCTTGTTCTGTAATAAAAAAATTATGCTGCCACTAGGTTTTGGAAAATCAAATTTATTAAAGAAAGACACACACTTATGCTTGAATTCCTTTTCTCCCAGTTACCTATAAATAGGGCATGAAGTTCTAAAATAAGTTGCTTTTATAAAATTGTATTTCCTCTCATAGTCAATTTCTACTTGGGATAGCTTTGAATTTAAAAGAATAAAGATACTAGGAATGGCTCTGACTTTGATATAATGTTTCCAAGTATGAAAATTTTAGCCATATAAAGGATTTGTCCTTTAAACTTGCCAAAAGACCCAGGAGTAACTATTTGACATATTATAGAAGTACCAGCTTCTTTTACTCCTCCAAACTCTAAGAATGATAAGAACTACTGGAACGGAGTATTCTCAGTCTGTCTAAGAGTGTTTTGATAGAGAATGAAGAAGTTGGAGAGAAAGGAGAGTGTTGCGAGGGGAAAAGGGCATGAGTGCTGAGTAATAGAGAGAACCACATGGTCAAAGGTGTGGGTGAGAGTATAAATGAAAAATTCACTAAAATAAACAATGTATACTGCACAGTTTTGTCTTGTGCTGGCTCTAATTCTTAACTGATGTACTTAATTTACTTGCAAATTACATTATAAGAAACCTGTTTTAAGACCACTACTTGGAGTAGCAAAACAATAATATCTGGTGTTGAGTGGGATATAATGTTAATTTGTATTTCCACATGATATTTACATATATTCTATCACTGCTAAAAACAGAACGGGATGATATCACTAAATCATTTCCTTTACTCAATATATCTATAATGCTCACCTTTAAATACATATTTTTCAATCCTTTTAAAAAGTAGATACTCTAAGCTGATACTGTTCCAAGATTCAGTTCAGTTCAGTTCAGTTCAATTGCTTAGTCATGTCTGACTCTTTGCAACCCCACAGACTGTGGCACGCCAGGCCTCCCTGTCCATCTTAGTAATGATACTTACTAAATGGAAAACCCTGGCCTCCCCAAAATGAAAAGCAAATAAAACATCATTGACAAGAGTGGCAAAATACAAATCATGTATATTTGTGCCTGGTGTTAAACAACATTAAATAAATAATGTACAATAAAGATATGTCAGTAACTTGTATTTTAAGTAAAATATGTTTGATTTTGGACCACATTGAATGAAGACACACATCCATGTCTTTTACAGACACATATAAATTTCAAAATGTCTTTGATTAAACATTTACTGACAATGTTTAAATTACTAAATACTATTTAGTCAGTGTTTAGTTTAGTTTTTTTTTTTTTTTTGGTACCATCTTTCATGATTCAGGTCAAGAAAGATATTTTTTGTGGCAGTAGAAGTATCTAATCCTTCTTTTTTCCTTTCAGAATGCTGTTTATATCCTTCCTCTAACCTATTTTCAATTGGAAAAAGCAAAAGCAGACCCAGTAGAATACTTGCAAAACATCAAATACACAGGAGTAGTAATCAAATGCAATCCAAACAGTCTTCCACAGTGCACACTGAATGAATAACATCACTCTCCCCAGTGCATTCATTCAGCCTCCTTTCAAAAAGGTGTTCTGATACTGCTCTTCATATTCAGTGACAGACAGTGGAGATCTATTTCACATGGGCATGCTTTACAGTCTTGGCTGGAGCTTCTTGGGATGAGAAAGTATAAGCTTGACATCCCATTTGTATCTACAGCTTTTGGATTTTACAGACTGGTTGACAAAACCCACCCACAATTTTCTTCATTGCTATGCAAATATCTTAAGTCTCCAAAAGGCTTATCTAGGATTCAGTAAGATTTTTGTCCCCTGATATACTAACTATAAACTTGTTTGTAAATATCTCATACCCAAATTGTATGTGTTTTTCTCTTAATACATGGAAAGGACACACTCTTTCTTTCACTTTTTATAGACAATTTAACTTCTTGTCCTATATTCAAATCCTTCATCATTGTATGGTGCACTATTATTCAGTGTGGAGAAAGACTGAAGGTTTAGGAGATACTTATTTTCTGGAGAGTACAAAAATGAAGATGTACTTTAATGAGTAAAACAATTCATTAAGAAACATTTTGCTATGTAGCTTTTAACATATTACCTTAAAAAATTCACTATATTTCAGATTTGATGAAGCTTAAACACATTAGTTAAAAATCTTCTGTTTTAACCCCAAAATGACACTTTGATGGATAAATAAGATACAATATATCCATACGGGGAATATTATTTGATAATAAAAAGAATGAAGTGCTGACATTTGGTAAAATATGGATAAATCTTTAAATCATGATGCAAAGTGAAAGAAGTAAAAGAAGTTGGTGATCAAAAATTTACATGCTGTGTAATTCTTTACATATGAAATATCTAGGATAAGCAAATTCATAAAGACAGAAAGTAGATAAAGTATTTTCCAAGGGCTTGGAGAAGGTTCAGGAGAAATGAGGCATGACTGTTAATAGGTATGGGATTTCTTTATGGAATGATGAATATACAGTTGACCCTTAAGCAAGATGAGTTTGAACTGTGTGGGTCCACTTATACTTGGATTTTTTTCAACAGTAATACTACAACACTATACCGTACGTTGCTGGTTGAACCCACGGATATGCATTCTTGGATGCAAAGAACGAACTACAAGTTACAGGCAAATTTTGACCTGCAGGATGGTTAGTGTCCCAACGCTCACATTGTTCATGGGCCAATTGTATTCCAACATACATTCTGGTGATCACTGAACAACTCTTTGAATATATAGGAAACACTGAATTATATCTCTATGATATAATTCTCTACGATATATATCTCTACGATGTGTTAATTATATGGATCATGATCTAATAACTTGATAAAGGTCTTTAACAAATATCTGGCTGAGAATTTATCCTTTCTTAAGTTTTACAATCTTTTCAACAAAGCCATACATTCACAGTGGGTTTTTTTAAATTTACAAAATAAGAATAGTTTTGATGAAAAAGGCAGTTATTCATATTGATATATATGCACTCAGATGACTACCTAAATATCCACCTACTATGTGAAAATTCTGGGTAAAACAAGGCTTCAAAGACCTACACTGGCCATGACATTTGTACTCTTGGAAACAATCTCATGCTGTTTACTCTGTTGCCTTCCTGATCTGAAAACCTCTTCATACAACTCTAGATTTTATTACAGGGGTAACCTTTTGTAAGTTCAAAGCCAAGGTCATGTCCCTTCAGCTCAAATCCAGTCCTGAGGCATAAATCTTTCAGAAAAGATCCTTCTACACTTGCATCACAAAGACTCTGACACATGTCACAGGGAAGCAACTTTCATTATGTTGCAGCAATGAACATCCCTTCATTTGACGGACTCTGAAAAATTGCTCTATCTTTCCCCATTCCCATGACAGCTGTCACCATGTCACAAATGGAGAATAGTTTAAAAAAGGAAGGCCTCTCACTTTCCCAACAGTTGTCACCACTAGCAGCCACATAATATACAATGTTACCAAGGGGAAATAAACACTGTATAAGAATCTAGAGAATGCCTATATTGGAAAAGCCCACATTCTACTTTCTTAAATTGTAGGATTAAAGAGAAACAAACAATAGTACCATTTATGATATTTCAGAATATTTCAAATGGAGTCTATCTGTACTGTCTCCAGTATATATCTCAACTCCTATGATTCTGGAGAGAACATCTATCCTAGCTGAAACATTCAAAATATTTCACTTCACATGTCTTTAAATAACTAACCACAAGACTCGAGTGTCAGGGAAAGATGTACCAGATCAATCTAGGACAGAAGGAAAAGATATAGGGTATAAAGCAGTGTAACATAAAATGAGGCAAAAGCTTTTAACTCAACAGGCTGATAGACTTGTTGATCTAACACAGTTTCTTTTCTGATTTCAAGTAATAATACAGTGAGAAAAATATGCCCAAGAAAGAATACTTTATATATAAAATTCAATGTGGACAGAAGGAAGAGTTCAAACTGGCCTTTACTGTTATTACTCAAATGCAATGCAGACCTCCCTCCCACAAGAACAAAGACATTAGCCGGGAACTGTCTGTAAATTCAGAATTTCAAGTCTCACTCCAGTCCTGCTAAATCAGAATCTGCATTTCACACATTAATGTTTGATAAGCATTGTCCATATCACTTTTCCCCTAGTGTCACTGTCCAATGTTTGGACTCTCAGGCCACTGAAATAATTTGTTTCTCGTTAGTAACAGCTATCAAGTAATACTGATGTGAGAAAAGAAATACAATGTAATACAATACATATACTATTGTTAAGTTAATTCAAAACATCAGATTTGTCATGTGATCACCATGCTAAAGCCTCAATATTGATGGAAGGTTAAGAGGTATTCAAAGGAACTGATAATTAAGACTAAATCATTTGTTAGTCTCTGTGAAAATGAAACAACCTTGTTAAAACTGAGCACAGAACTTTATGACATCAGTTTGATGCTGAGGCAAATTGAGGCTGATGCATATGCAAATATCTTTGCCTTAGAAGGTGGTATTTCTAGATGATGAAAAGGAAGTGCAGGTAATGTAATTCACTTTGAACTGGCCAGTGATGGATTTCATGTTTACAAGAACTGCTTAGGCAGGCCACATGCATACCCAATTCTATTATGTCAGCAGAGGATTTACCTGCCTGGTAATGGTGAAATACACCCTTGAGTGCTCTATGTTTAATCAAGGAAGCAGAGTTGGAAAACTGTTGAGCCTGTAGGCTCCAAACACTATCAGGCACCCTTCTTATCACTTCCTAGGATCACACAGATCAGGACCACTCCATCAAAGCTGAAAACCAACCTTCTAGGTGACTGAAGCACCAGTACTTCTGTGCCTCTGAAAAAAAAATGACATTGGATGCCAATACAATTAATCAATTTAGAGTACTCAGCCCTCAGAATTAAAGACAAAGCTGTCACTTACTCAGTAAACCCCTCTAACTGGCTACTTCAAAACTTAGGTAAGCTCCCAGATCACCAAAGGGAAGTTATAAGGGGGAGAAAAGTCAATAGCCTTGGGGAAAGAATTGATAAGGCAGTCAGGCACTATACATTCTAGTACTTATTTTCATTTTACACACTGAAATGAAATAGTCCACTAAGAGCCCCTGTTCACTTGCTAGTATAATATTTACTTCCAAATTGTTATCTTTAATACTAACAGCACTTTGCAGTTATAAAAACATCTTGATCCAAAAAGCTCAAAATGTTTCCCTACATATCAATTCAACTCTGCTTAAGACCATATGTCAGGGAGGGATGGCTGTACCAAGGGTATAAATACGATTAAAATAGGTTTCAAAACTAGTCAATATGATCAACTCAATTGTTCAAGGCAGGTGGAAAGGAAAACACCTAAGGAATGAGTGACTTGTTGGGCTGACAGAAGTCTAGCTCTATTCACAGAAGTGAAAAGAGGTGGAGGCCTGCCTTTGGTAATTAGGTGGCCTAATTACAAGAAGCTACTCTCAAACAAGAAGTCCGCTTCAATGATTCAGCTATTCTAGGCCAACATAATTTCGAATTCACAAAAACATCTGGGAAATTACTGTTCCTTTATTTCGTATGGCATGTATAGGAACAATTTAAATACCATAGAAGTATTCTGAGCTGGAGAAATGAGCCAACAGAACAAAAGGAGGCAGTGAAGATTCCAGAAAAGCCACCAAGGTCTCCAGCCGCAGCCTATGGAACCTGTGATTCCCCCTTCTTCACAGATATTGCCCAATAAAAATGGGCATTATTTGGTAAGAGCAGAGATTTTCTGCGTGTTTTATTCATCATCATATCCCTACACCCTACAACAGCATGAGGTAAATAGTAGATGTTTAATAAATAATTTTAAAATGAATAAATGAACACAGGCTGGCAATCCTGAAGATGAGCCCACCTGCTGATTCTGTCAGCTGCACGGCATGCAAGAAAAATGTGAATGCCTAAACATCAAAGCACTGTGTTCCTTTATCAGATACAACTTGTAAAACGTCTGCTGTAAGACTAAATAGCATATAGGCTATGTCCTTGAGGTTGAAAACAACTGGAAATTAGGCCATCTTTTTTGATGTGATATGACATGTCTAATCTCACGTAACACAGATGTGAAAGAAGCATCTGCAGGTATTCTCTACCTGCCTGACTAGTACATCCTCTGTGACTGTCTAAGGAAAGTCAAAATTTTAAACAAGGAAATAATCAATGTATCCCTTTCAATAGTTGTATAAATCATACTTAGCAAATTTACTGCCAAGTTTAAATGTAAAAGTTACATGTTAGTAAAACCAGTAAGTATAATTTTAGTCCATAAGACAGAACAGCTCAGATATGTGTGTGTGTCGGTTACTCAATTGAATCCAACTCTTTGTGACCCCATGTACCATAGCCCACCAGGCTCCTCTGACCATGGGACTCTCGAGGCAAGAATACTGGAGTGGGATGCCATGCCCGTCTCCAGGGGATCTTCCCAACCCTGGGATTAAACCCGGGACTTCTGAACTGCAGGCATATTCTTTGTCATCTGAGCCACCTGGGAAGCCCTAGCAGACATATTTATTAATTGAATTCGGTGTGACTAATGTCAGCGTTGCATCTGTAAAACAAAGAGTTCTTAAATATAAACCCCTACAAAACAACAATTTGGAGACATACTAGGATCTCAACAAGCTTTGCAGGAATCTAAATGTCCTTTGTTCTAGTCTGCCCTTAAGTTCCTGTCTACCAGTGTAGATTATTTGTGCATGTTTCAGCTTTAGGTACAAATATGCCAACTCATCATGGAAAACCCATGTTTTCTCTCCTAGCTGTGAAAGGTCCTTCAAATAACATACTTGAGGATGTAAAGGGTTCAGTCCCTGGGTCAGGAAGATCCCATTGAGAAGGGAATGTCAACCGCACTGCAGTATTCTTGCCGGGAAATCCCATGGACAGAGGACCCTGGTGGGCTCTATTGTCCATGAGGTCACAAAGAATCGGACATGACTGAGCAACTAAGTAATAACAACAGCAGAGAATGTATGCTATATGAGTATGTATTTGACCTTTTCATACTGTTCATGGGTTCTCAGATCATGAACTTCTTATTGCCAAATTCAGACTTAAATTGAAGAAAGTAGAGAAAATCACTCGACCATTCAAGTATGACCTAAATCAAATCCCTTATGATTATCAGTGGAAGTGACAAATAGATTCAAGAGATTAGATCTGATAGACAGAATGCCTGAAGAAGATTGGATGGAGGTTCATGACATTGTACAGGAGGCAATGATTAAGATTGTCCTCAAGAAAAAGAAATGCAAAAAGGCAAAATGGTTGTCTGAGGAGGTCTTACAAATACCTGAGAAAAGAAGAGAAACTAACAAACAGCAAAGGGGAAAAGGAAAGATATACCCATTTCAATGCAGAATTCCAAATAACAAGGAGAGATAAGAAAGCCTTCCTCAGTGATCAATGCAAGGAAATAGAGGAAAACAATAGAATGGGAAAGACTAGAGATACCTTCAAGGAAATTAGAGATACCAAGGGGACATTTCATGCAAAGATGGGCTCAATAAAGGACAGAAATGGGATGGACCTAACAGAAGCAGAAGATATTAATAAGAGGTGGCAAGAATATACAGAAGAACTATACAAAAAAGACCTTCATGACCGAGATAAGCATGATGGTGTGATCACTCACCTAGAGCCAGACATCCTGGAATGTGAAGTCAAGAGAGCCTCAAAATGCATCACTATGAACAAAGCTAGTGGAAGTGATGGAACTCCAGTGGAGCTATTTCAAATCCTCACAGATGATGCTGTGAAAGTGTTGCACTCAATATACCAGCAAATTTGGAAAACTCAGCAGTGGCCACAGGACTGGAAAAGGTCAATTTTCAAGACAATGCCAAAGAAAGGCAATGCCAAAGAATGCTCAAACTACGGCACAATTGCACTCATCTCACACGCTAGCAAAGTAATGCTCAAAAATCTCCAATCCAGGCTTCAACAGTACATGAACCATGAAATTCCAGATGTTCAAGCTGGTTTTAGAAAAGGCAGAGGAACCAGAGATCAAATTGCCAACATCTGCTAGGTCATCAAAAAAGCGAGAGAGCTCCAGAAAAAATATATCAGTTCAGTTCAGTTCAGTTCAGTCACTCAGTCGTGTCCAACTCTTCACGACCCCATGAATTGCAGCACGCCAGGCCTCCTGTCCATCACCAACTCCCAGAGTTCACCCAGACTCATTTCTGCTTTATTGACTATGCCAAAGCCTTTGACTGTGTGGATCACAATAAACTGTGGAAAATTCTTCAAGAGATGGGAGTATCAGATGACCTGATCTGTCTCTTGAGAAATCTGTATGCATGTCAAGAAGCAACAGTTAGAACTGGACATGGAACAATAGACTAGATCCAAATCGGGAAAGGAGTAAGTCAAGGCTGTATATTGTCACCCTGCTTATTTAACGTATATGCAGAGTACATCATGAGAAATGCTGGACTGGATAAAGCACAGGCTGGAATCAAGATTGCCAGGAGAAATATCAATAACCTCAGATATGCAGATGACACCACCCCCTTTTTGCAAAAAAGCGAAGAAGAACTAAGGAGCCTCTTGATGAAAGTACAAGAGGAGAGTGAAAAGTTGGCTTAAAACTGAACATTCAGAAAACTAAGATCATGGCATGTGGTCGCATCACTTCATGGCAAATAGATGGGGAAACAATGGAAACTGTGCCTGACTTTATTTTGGGGGGCTCCAAAATCACTGCAGATGGTGACTGCAAAAGATGCTTGCTCCTTGGAAGGAAAGTTATGACCAACATAGACAGCATATTAAAAAGCAGAGACATTATTTGCCAACAAAGGTCCATGTAGTCAAAGCTTTCGTTTATTCAGCAGTCATGTATGGATGTGAGAGTTAAGACTATAAAGAAAACTGAGTGCCAAAGAATTGATGCTTTTGAACTGTGGTGTTGGAGAAGACTCTTGCGAGTCCCTTGGACTGCAATAAGCTCCAACCAGTCCATCCTAAAGGAGATCAGTCCCGGGTGTTCTTTGGAAGGACTGATGCTGAAGCTGAAACTCCAATATTTTGGCCACCTGATGTGAAGAACTGACTCATTGGAAAAGATTCTGATGCTGGGAAAGATTAAAAGCAGGAGAAGGGGATGACAGAGGATGAGATAGTTTTATGGCATCACTGACTCAATGGACATGGGTTTGAGAAGCTCTGGGAGTTGGCAATGGTAGTGAAGCCTGGCATTCTGCAGTGCATGGAGAAGGACTGCATTCCCAAGAGTAGGACACGACTGAGCCACTGAACTGAACTGATGCATTTGACATCCATCTCCAATTTTGAAACAGCAAGAAAATAGAGATTTAATATTTGTGACAGGTGGCAACACTGCACCCACAATCAATTCTGAAGATTCTGTATTTTGGGACATCTGGTCTACCTCACTCGTTTATGTTTTCAGGCTGTTATCTACCTACAGACCCTTTTGTTGGGTTTTCAGGCTCTCAGTAGCACTCTAGTATTGTGCATAAGCACAGAATCTAGAGAGCAATTCAAGTTGGCTTAAAACTGAACATTCAGAAAACTAAGATCATGGCATCTGGTCCCATCACTTTGTGGCAAATAGATAGTGCTCTATCTCACCAGAGATAGAGCACCATGGGGTTTTTGAAATTCCATTCTCAATTCAAATCACACTACTTACCATTTTCAATAAGCCCCCAGCCCTAGTGGAGGAAAGTCAGGTAAGACAATATATAGATAATTTCCAAACTTAATATTCCCTTATTTCATGTGACTGTCCATTTACTAGGGTGGCCATCCTTGAAATCACAGGAAATAACCTATTACAAGGTCACCTGCATGTCACCATAACAAATTCCGCTATAACTGCTAATCAAAAATATTTTTTAGAAAAGCTGTTTATCACTGTAGTTTTGTCCTAAGCAGTTATATCTGTAAAATAATGTGTTTTACTTACTACTTATTTTTTTTGTCCTTTAACAAATCATCAGAGGTGTCTATCTGTACCCTAAAGTTATCAAACATTCCATTAGTGGTACTTGCTTCACACTCTAGGAAAAATTCCTTTGTGGAGCAAAAATTTTCTAAAATAGGTATTTTAAGGGAATTACCAGAGCTTTATACTTCAAACAGGTTAATAACTCTGCCTTTCATATAATTTTGATATCAAAAAACATCAAATACAAACTCAAGAATGTTTTCCAAGGGAATATTTTAGTCCACTACTTTACATGAATATCTTGAAAATTATTCACATGTTATGAAAACAATTTCATAAGAATGCCACTGTAATCAATGTATCATTCAGTCATGAGCATTGCTAAACATATAAGATTTGTAAATATTTTAGCTTCAATGTATATATATACACACACAGGCATATGCATACACATCACTTAGCTGAGAAATTGTTTTTCTCCTAATAGTTTAGGTAAGAGTGTTAAAAGTCATCCTTAAAGCTCTCACATCTCTTAGATGTACTTGCATGTCACAAAAAAGGTCCTTTCAATAAGAAATATGATACTACAAGGGAGGTTAACAACAGCAATCAACAGAATACCCTGGTGGATTCCTGAAGGGAAAGCTGAGGGGGAACACCAGGGAAGGATTATGTCAGTCTAAATGTGCTGTTTTCTATTTGCCCTCTGCACACAGCCAGACAGCTGGATGAGGGGAAGAGTAACACACCTTAAATTACCTGATTCACAGTTCACACACACATCATAAAGATGTCAGAGACCACGTGTGGACACGTGATTTACTCTCTTCAGGGGTATGGCGCTTGTTCCTCACCCTGGGGTCGAGCATCATGACTGTGTATAAGCAGCTCTACCAGCCTGAAAGGTGCACAAAGGCACTGAATTCTAAGCAGCTTGGAGGCAAAGTTCTTGCAAGTGACCATGTACAAGTACTGATGTTACTCGTTTAGAGGCTCCTGTCCTATAGACAAGGGCATTCATCTGACTATTCCAGAGACCTAACCATACTGCTCTGGATAGGATGCTTCACAGAGAAAATGCAAAGTGAAGTGATTTCTAGAAGTCCTTGCATCAGTTCAGTTCAGTCGCTCAGTCATGTCCAACTCCTCATAACCCCATGGACTGCAGCACGCCGGGCCTCCCTGTCCATCACCAATTCCCAGAGTTTACTAAAACTCATGTTCACTGAGTCGGTGATCCATCCAACCATCTCATCCTCTGTTAACCCCTTCTCCTCCCACCTTCAGTATCTTGCATCTCACCCCACAATAGGAACTTTAAATTTACTTCTCAGCAATGGAAGTGATTTAATAAAATCAAAATCCTGAGACCCTCCTAGTTGCCTCTCCTGGGACTCTGGAGTAATATAGATAAATGGTGTGTGGATGTGTGTTGGGGGATCATAAACTCAAAAATTAATAGAAGTATGAAGACAGTCCACTAGTAGCCTTTATGGACAGTTACACAATTTTTATGAATACTTGTCTACCAAAATCTACCACAGCAAACATGATACACATACACCCTATTCCAGAAGTCCTCACTAAATAAGACAATCCACCACTGATGCAAAGATACACACTTCATGTAAGAAAATTACATTTTTATAATTTGTTTGAGCAGTGAAGAGCCAAAGGCATTGTTTTTTATCTGTATCTCCTCCTTAATTTAAATTTCTTCATTGTTTTCACAGTCCATAAGCAATACCTATGACAATTATTAGATTTAGTTTCAGTGCCTGGACACTCGGTAT
Organism: Aepyceros melampus; assembly: GCA_006408695.1. Taxonomy (NCBI): domain Eukaryota; kingdom Metazoa; phylum Chordata; class Mammalia; order Artiodactyla; family Bovidae; genus Aepyceros; species Aepyceros melampus. Next base: position 306,956 of record SJXQ01011762.1, read on the forward strand.
TTTTCATTCACTCATACAGTTTCCTTTTTGTAGCATGAAGCTGCACCACTTTCAACCACAATACCTTTGTTCCTCTACTTACTTGTTTACATTTTTTTTTTCAGGGCACTCAAATTTCTATCCTTTGATATAGGGTTTCCTTCTGGCGAACCTTAAATCTGCCTCCTCGAGTCCCTTTTGCCAAATGCCTGGCACAGTCCTCTTCTCTAAAATCTGTCATAACCTCAGAATCTATAGCTCTGCATTTTATATCTAACCATAGAAATACTTTATTCCTGTGCAGCTCCTTCTCATGTGCTCCTTTCAGTATTAAATCATCCTGGTCCTTCCTTGAAACAACTGAGAAATTCCATGCTAATATGCAGAAGGACTCTCATTTCTATACTGGAATACAGACAAATATGGGAAACCATGAAAAAAACATTCCACCTTGTCTGAGACTGATTTACAGCTTTACCTTTTTAACTATACTACGTGAAACAGTCTGATAAACTACTGGAGCTATTACTAAGTGATATTGATTGAACATCTCAAGTCATCAGATCCACTGGTTTAAAACCCAAAGTGGTGCCCCCAAAGCTGCCTGGTAACTTTATAATCAGGGGTTTTAGAGCCACAAATTATCAGACATATTTGTCACCATAATAGTTTTTGCATAGAAATAGTACTGAAGTACAAAATCATTTTGGTCATGGAAGGATGCAACTATAAAACTGAGGAATTATTCTACATTACTGATTCTAATGACTACGGGGCCTGCTGCCTAAAAAGTTAGGATATCTACCCAATTTTATGAGATTTAGAAAATTAATTTTATACTCTGCATGGATCACATCAAATATAGTCTACAAGTTCAATAAGGAATAATATTAATAGTCAAAATAAGCCACATAGACAGATTTCCTAAAAGTTAACATTCCAACTTGCATTGAAAAGCTGTCATAACACGACCCTGCTCAGGCATAAGCAGTAAAGCCCATCTAGGCTATTAATGTCATCAAATGGACACTTATCATCCATCTCAGAGTATACACACTGGATGTTAAAAATATATATAAATGCTGTCAACTGTTAAGCAGAATATTAGCCTGCAATTATTTTGTGCCATTCCAGCTAGTGAGTCAGTGTGCATTCCTATTTCACTTAACAGTGACAGAAACAAAAAGCACTACCATTCTTGTATTATGAATATCAATTCTGAAATTAATTTTGTTTCTACCAGGACATGTAGTGAAGATACTTAAAACACAATTCACTCACAATTTGGTTTGAGTACATTGCGAAGTCCCAGAGTCATTAGTAGCGGGTTCAATAAATTCATTTGTCAGTTTTAACTCAGAGTCTTATCTAGTAATGAACAGTCTGAGATTACAATATAGAATGAGTAAAATTTTTTCCATGCTGTTTTTTTCTTTTAACTCTCTTGAGTGTCACAAAGTTGCTTGTATGATGATGCTGTCAACTATATATTTCTTAATAAAGTCATTTCTGGTTTTCATTTCCTGCACTGTTTAAAAAGACTATCATTTCCTACGGAAAAAGAAATCCTTGGGTGAACTTCTTCTCCTTCTTAAAAGTCAAGTTCTTTAATATCCTCCAAACCTGAAGCTGATTCTCTGTTGTGACATTTTGGTTTTATTTTTAAATTAAATGTTGTCAGCTGAATACATCAGGATGAATCTATTTAGTTACCTTCAATTTAGAAAATAAGACAAGCTTTTCTCTCACTTTAAAAATTAATAAGGACAATCTACACACATATATATGAATATCCATAACTTTCACTGTACTTTTTCCACACATATGCCTAGGACTAAATAAACACAATATACAACAGAGAACTGTATCAGTGTATCATTTATATCTAAATGACCTCTCATAAGAAAAGGTGACAGACAAACAGGTTATACAAAAAAAAAAAAACCAGACAATCCTGTTTCTTTTTGACTTTAGAATAACTCACTAATGAAAAAATGGAGTGAGGCAGGGAAAAAGGGAAGCAGGGTAAAAGGGAACTAGGGATAGGGCAGAAAGAGAGAGAGTAAAAAGAAGGAAGGAAGGAAGGGAAGGAAGAAGGAGGGGAGGGAGGGAAGAACAAAAGAAGAAAGGAAGCAGAAGGGGAGAAAAGGAAGAAGAAAAAAAGAATCCAACTTGTTTTGGATGACAATTATATTGCATTTTGCCCAGTCCTGAGGCAATCTGAACAGCTATCAGGAGTCATTAAGAGGCTGGGATGAGATGTCATGAGATCACAGATTTCTCTCATCTAGAAAGTATCTAAAAAATCAGACCACTTTACAGGAGATACTGAGTCACAGAGAGGTGAAGCAGCCTGTTAAGAGTTTGCACAGCAACTTAAAAAGGGTTTACATAAGCTTCCACTGGCCCAGGTGATAACCTAAAGAGCGGACACTCTGATAATGCAGAGTTGAAGGTTAACATTTAAAATTCAAAACCCCAAATCCTAAAACCCAAATTTTTAGGTTTTTAAATTCATAGTTTTTCCATTCAACCATATTCACTTTTGAACGTCTAGGGGAAAAGTTTACAGGACTTCCTGCCCCATTCACATTTCTGGGCACAATCTGTCAAGCAGGGCTGGGCTGCAGTTTGTGTGTGAAGAGAACCTACTGACAAACGCTACTGAAGATGCTGCATGCTTAGTCCAGCAGCTGCGGGACAGATGCGACAGTGAGCCAAGGGCCCCAAGCACAGAGGCCTTCTTTCCCTGATGCTGTGCCCCTTCCCCCAGGATTCTTTACTTTGTTCAACTCCAGCAGCTTCTGGAGGCTGAGGGAGCAATTAACTGTGAGTAGCACAGAAACCGTCTACAGGGCTTATTGGGTGGATCAGGATGCATGTTTGCAACACATAGAGACAGATGCTATTTTTACATACAAAATGCAAGATGTTTATCTTTTATACCACTTTAAATTTATACTGAAGGCCAATCAAATCACCATGACTTTAAAAGTTCCTCTTACAAGGTATATGTAACACCCATCTGGTCTTACCATCTGTCAAATGACCAGACCCTAAACTAACCCCTGAAGCATCCAATCACCTTTTCTACAGATTAAGCACAACTTGGGGGTGTCCCAATTTTTAGTAAATAGTAAAAAATATTTCTAAAGTGTTAGGAACACACTGTAAATCTAGCAAATGTCTCTTGGCTCTTTGAGGTGACCAACCTCAAAAAAAGAATTAACATCACAGGAGTTGACATTTCTAAATGTTTGAATAGGAAAACAGAAGTCAAACTTCACTACTTCAGAAAAGTACTTCCCTATAAAGGGTAAAAGTTCCATACATAAGTACATACATATATATTAATATGTATATACACACACACACACACACACACACACCACATGCTCACACAAAGACATACACATGTACATATAAGAATTCAAGAGTCACACACACAAAACCAAAATTCAAAGGAAAACATGTACTAAATTATTTAGGGTAAACAAACAACTGTACAAAAATCACTGGACCTTAACTACCTCTGTTTCTGTGCCTGTCATCGTTTTAAAGAAGTACACACCTTCAAGAGATCATGTACTCGCACCAGTTAGAGTAACTAAACTATTATTAAAAATATAGCTGAGGCTTCCTCAGTAACTATCACTTGCAGAAGTTATCAGTTGAGTTTGGGAAGAAGGCATGAGGCTGATCTTTTGTTTAGCAGAAATATAACCATCAAATTCACCTGCCATTATTTCAGATTTCTGTATTTCAGACCCTTAAACACACTTACTTTTTCTCAGAGAACTGACTTCTCCTTGAGCACAACCCTGGGACTGCTGGCTACCCAGAGGCACCGTGGCTTTTCTCCTCCTGCTTCATCTTGCCAGATGGTAAGTGTTCATTACTGGTTTGTTACCTTTTCTTCTCCAAACCTCAGGCTCTGAAAATGCTTGCGCTCATGTACACAACCAGCTATTTTGAAAAGTCTTCTCTCCCCTTGCATCATTCCCCTCAACCAGATCTAATGAGAACATCCTCTGTCCTCACCAGTGAGACACCTTCATACTTCACAGCCTGTGGTTTCTCTCTACTTTGAGACTTACTGCCTATTCAGAAAAAGTGTGTTTGCACTCCGGAAACTGTGGGAACCTCTGGCTGCATGGACTCAAGCTCAGTGAGGGCATTTCGATTCCCCTTTGCAGGTAGGAATGATTTGAAGTTCAAATCATTGAACTTCAGAGCTTTGGTCCACCTCAGCTCTGGCAATTGGTTCAAGTGGTTAAAGCCTCTTATATTCAAATTCTATTCTTACAGCAGCTCGATTGTTCTACCTTTAACTCAGGAAAAAGAATGTGGTTTATATTTAGGTTAGGGGAAATCCAGACAATAAATCCATATATCCTTTTCCACAGTGATAACAATCTTTAATTTCACTAAGCCATTGATCATCTGAAAGATATCCTGCAAACATTATTAACAATATTAATTTCTAATATCATTTTTATGATCAATTCAATCTTGCATGGATAACAAGTGCTAATCTGATAGACTGCATTTGGAGACATATGAAGGATAAATGAACCTGGAGCTGAACTGGTATTTTTTGCTTTTTAAAATTCACATCTCTTCATAAAAATAGTGTATTCAAAAGCAAAAATGGGCTAGACAAACTTATTTTTAAATACCTTCCCACGGAATGAAAAATGGAGATACATAGCTCATATTTGCAAATATTCCTATTTGTCACTCCCATCTCTGGCAAAGTTTCTAAAATGCATGCAACTGGAAAACAAGAGAAACTTTCCTGTTTCTGCATTTCTTAGTGGCAGCAGAGAGCCACAGAATAAACTACCTTACATAAATTCTGGAAATACAGACACATGCTGCTTTTACACAGACACTCAAGTAAGATGATCTCTTTACATATAGACAAGACTTCTACTTACATTTTTCTCGCAAAGGCCAGAGATACAGAAGAAGATAAATATATGCTTGAAGCATCCTGAGCACCACAGAAAATATACCCATGCTTTCTAATTCCAAACAAAGCCAATAATTTTTGACTTCTATGAAAGCATGCTGAAAGGTCTCTTATTTCCTTATATGAATCAATTACAAAAGAGATCTGAGAGAAACAGCAAGCTCTAAACAGATTACACTCTGCCTCACCAGCTTGATTCAACAAAGAGCGATAGAACAGAAAATCAAATGCAGCTTGCAAAGTCACATTCACATGGAGCTATAGGGAAGAAGAGGGAAAAAAAAAAAAAAAAAAACCTTGGTACTTACAGACTGCAAAGTAAAATGTCCCAGTTTTGCTTTACACGTTACAGCAAATCAAACAGAGATTTCAGCTCTCAGCAAGTCCCTGCTTCCACTACACTGATCATCCACGCAGAACAGGGCCTTATGGATTGCTTAGGCAGCTGGGAGATAATGGGACCATATTCTCAGCTGGGACTAGAGATGCTGAACCGCTCTCCGCTGCGCGCTGCATGGCTCTCGGCCAGCATTAATCAAGGAGGACCCAGCTTCGTGGCTGTATTCCCCAAAGGATCGACATAATTAGCGCATGAATCAAAGACGCACACTGGGAGAATCGTGCACATCTCTAGCTGGCTCTGCTCACATCGAACCTGATTAGGAAATCAACTTGGTCCCCAATCAAATGTGTTCAACCTTTCGAAGATACACAGAGACTCACACAGCTGTTTATAGATTACAAGGGAGGGGCAGCAGAGATTAAGGCTTCCTTCCCAATGGGCAATTTATGTAATTCCTCAACTATAGAATATAATGACACTGGTTGTTAGGTACATATGGTGGGTTTGCCCTGTGATGTGGTTTGTCTGTTTGGGTTTGTTTGTTTGTTTTTTTCCTTGCAATTCTCAGGAAACTGCATCATTTCCTCTCTGGATCTTATGGGACACGCGTGTGTATATTCTTTGCAGATCTAGACTTTGGGGAGACTGACTGAACTAAAGATAGTCTGAGGGAATTTTCTGTCTGCAAATACATGATTCTTCTCAAGCCTGGAAGTCCAGGGCATTCAAAGCAGAGGGTTTGGCATAGAACTTGGGACCTGAAATAATCAAAAAGGAAGTGGTGATGCTGCTTCTGCTTGTGTATCTGGAATAACAGTCTTCTTTACTCTGTCTGCATGGTGATGTAGTTCAGAGTTGCAAACTAGTAGCCTATGGACATGCTTGGTTTGGCAAGAGAGAGATTTTAGAATTTGAATGTGAACATTTTTAAACAGAACATGTGTTCTGCACTTTACCAAGAGGGTGCCAACTCCTGCTTTTGCTCGTATACGCTACCTGCCAGACCCCAAAGACATTTGCTTATGTAAATTTGACCTTACTTAAGCAAGCGTGGGTTAGGGATGTAAAATATTCTCTTTCAGAGAAAGGAGACTTGGCTCTTGTGTCGCTCATCAAAGGCTGTGATTAAGGCACCTATGTTATAATTTAAGATTCCAACATACACAAATAGGCCTATGTGATAAAAGGCGGGGCAGAAATTAGAAAGAAAATCCTAATCCTAATGCTCACTGTGCTACAAAAATGAGAAGATCTACAATATTACTATACATCTCTGAGCCCTGGCTTTCTTATCTGTACAACAGGGCCTTGGTCCAGATCTCTGAGGACTCTCACAGATAAGACAGTCTACTATTGTCTAAGGGCCAGAAAGTAGGTCTCTGTTAGAAGAGTGCTTGCCCTTCATAGCAGTGACTTGAGTTATGGGAAGAGAATCTAAGTAGGGTGCCTTTTTCTTTTATGGTCACATTACACTTCAGTGGGATCTTAGTTCCACCACCAGGAATCGAACCCATGCCCCCTTCATTGAAAGTGTGAAGTCTTAACCACTGGATGCCCAGGGAAGTCCCAGCTACGTTATTTTTTTTTTTTTAAAGCTGTCCTAAATTGGGAGGTTTCTGTTACCTTTGAGGGTCCCATGAGAAAATGGCTAATATGCAGCTGTTTAAAGAACTGGAGGCAGCATCATTGATCAGTATATGTGAGTAAGTTATAAACATATAAAAGGAAAAATAAAAGGTTGGCCAGAAGATGGCTTTGGCCATTTCTGTACGAACTCTGTCTGCCTGAGAGTGAAACATCTGGATGAAGAGCCAAAAGTCTGGTCAAAGTGTTCTTTCATCACTAGATACTTTGATTTGTGGGGAAAGAGACTTCTTCGATTTAAACAATATAGTTCCATCTTACTTTTTTACACTCCTACTATCCAAAGTAAATAAAGAAAGAGCTTCTCTTCATGTTGTCAGTCATGTCATCTATGTGGGAAAATGTGTATCATCAAGGTCAAGACAATTCAAACTGCCCTAGGGTTTTTGATATTGGCATCAGGGAATCACAGAAAAATGGATCTACACTTCTATGATGCTTTACTGAATAACTAGAAAAATAACTCAGCCAAGGAGTTTCCTAGGCGGCTCAGTGGTAAAAGAATCCACCTGCCAATGCAGGAGGTACAGGAGCATCTGGTTTGATCCCTGGGTCGGGAAGATTCCTTGGAGGAAGAAATGGCAACCCACTCCAGCATTCTTGCCTGGAGAATTCCACGGACAGAGGATCCTGGTAGGCTATAGTCCGTAGGATTGCAGAGAGTTGTATACAACTGAGTGACTGAGCACTCACACATGCAATTCACCCAAAGAATACATGATTCTGCAAAAGATCATCTACCAGATATTTCTATATCCATTTCCAACTCACTTATTCCAAAGTAGATACAAGGCCTCAAGTAGACATACTATCAATAATTGATGGTAACAATATACACAGTGAGGGATGATGAAACCGTATTAAACTTAAGAAAGTTCACTAAACTTTTGAGTAGTTTTATATTGGTTCAATATGTTTGTTTTTGTGACTATTGTCAATCCAGTTTCTTTAAAGTAACTATTTTTTAAACATTTCCGTGGGTATTTTTGCGATTTGGCATAACTTGTAAAATGACTGGCACAAATCTCATGTTTGTTATTTTTATCTGGCTCATTATTATTGAGACTTTAGCACATCTACTTCACGCAGCTCATGTGAGGTGCTGACAAAAGTAGGTTAATTAAATAGCAATTGTGCATCTCAGTTATATTAACAAACATATTGCTGAAGCAAATGAAAAGAGGAGCAAATTAAAATACAAACATGTTTATTCAGTGGTACAGTAGAAATAAATAGTTTAATTGGTTTTAAGTTCTATTCAGTTCCTCTTTGCCTGGTAATTACTTTGATTCACCTTTGATTAGGGTACGCTATACAGTCACTTTGACATCATGTGATCTGCACTTGTTTCTAATGGTAGGTGATGATTACTAACTAAAAATTTCTAACTTCCACCAATTCTTCATACATTTCTCCCCTGAGACATATCATTTAAAATATGAAGTGCTTTATAGTAAAAACCTAAATTTGGATAATGTCTTTTTTTTCTTTTAAGGTCAAATCCAACATTAATGTGAAAATACATATAGCAATAGGAGGAGAAAAAGACCAAAGTGTTTAGTAACTATAAACAGAAGAGACTATCTTCATAAATACAGGAGGACCTGATATATTAACCCAGAATATATTTTGGAAGCCAAAAACATACAATGATTGTTTTACAATTTATGTGGAAATTATTTTAAAAGTGCATCTCTCTGGAACCATGAACAATCTACATTTTTAAAAACACTCTTGGCAAGGCTAATAAGAACCTGGGAATGGGGCTCCTGAGGTCTCTTTCTGGCCACAACACAAGATTCAGCCAGTTAAATACAGTTCTGAGCTTCAGCAAATCTAGGGGAAAAAATGAAAGTTATGGCAGTAATTTTCCAACAAGTTGAGGCTTAATCAATATTTTGTAATGCTTTGGAATCTTCAGCAGTAAGTCACTTGATGTGCATATAGCTACTCACCACTTTTAGAAAGTATTCATACTTCCTATTCCTTGCCTCTCTCACTAAAAGTAAGAGCCAAAAGTTGAGATAACTGTGACATTTCTCCAGCTGAGAACAAAATTTCAAAGGAATGGATGGTTCAGAAATCACTGCCCAGGGCACCCACTGCAGTGACAATCTAAGCAGCTTGACTGGACTTTCTTTTCTAACTGAAAGTGAAGGAGCCAGTAAGAAATTAATCAAGAAACAAGCCCCAAGTATGGATCCACATGAGAAAGTGTGTGGCCATATTCATTTTTCCAGAAAGTCATCAGGAAACTGTTGTAACAAGGACACACCAAGACTGGGATCACAAACTTCAAACAATCTGCAGAGAAAATTGCCCGTTTTTAAAGCCATGTCACAATGACATCAAGTTCACCTATAAGTTAGATAAATAAAGCAGTATGCCTCAATATTTATCTACCACTAACTGCTCAGAAATTTGGAGCTATCATTAACAAAAATTATCTATTAATTTAAAGTGTGCATGCATCTGCCTGTGTATATCCATGTGTGTGAAGAGAGAGAGAAGGAAAAGAAGAGAGACAAATTGTAGACAAATGGTTTTGCAAATGGTATTTCTTATCTAAATGGTTTTGCCAATGGTATTTCTCATTTACTTTTAAGGGCAGACTTGATTCATCGTTATTACACTGGCCAAAGAACACATATCAATTTTATTACCATCTGAGAACAAAAATTCTTTCCCTCAGAAGATTCCGATTTTTCTTCCAACGAAACAGAAAGTTTTAAAAGATGAGTTTTTGACTGTCACACCTCGGGGCGGGGGTGGGGGGAGGGCGGCGAGGCGCAAGTGGGATCTGACGGACAGAGGCCAGGGATGCTGCTAAACAGGCTGCAATGCACAGGACAGTTCCTCCTTCAAAATTATCTGTCCCCATCTGTCAACAGAGCCACATCTGTGAAATGCTGACCCAAAGGAATCTTGATGAAGTCCTCATAGTTAGGAATTGAGAGCTAAGATTAAAAACTGATGAAGTTTAACTGGTGGTGGTCTAAATATAGCTGCAGTAGCAAATGGACTGCTTTGCCTTGAAAGTTACTTTAGACTTTACAGTATGCTTTCACAAAAATTACAACATTCAGTCCAACAAGTAAGTCCAGAAGCTGAGAAAATACTGTAATTCCAAGCCTGTTAGTGCAAACAAATGTGGGCCTTAGAACAAATGGCTGGTGGCAGAATGACTAAGTAAAAAAGTCAAGTCAGAACAAGTACCAAATCTGGCCCTCTGCTCCCTCCTCCTGCTTCTCTCAAAACCAAACAGAACTGAGAAGAACAAACCTCAGTCCCAGCTCTGTACCTTCTCCCAGTCCACCAGCATGGAAACCAATGAACACATGTCAAAGGCAAGCGGATGGCCATGTAATCCCATGCATATTTTTCTCTTTATAATTTTCCCTAAACAGATGGATATCCTTTCTTATGTTCTCATTTCGGGAATGTGATTTTACTCCTGAAATAGATACAATTTTAATAGACCGTTGGGATTAAAAGTCTTCCCTGGTGGCTCAGACAGTAAGGAATCTGCCTATAATGTGGGAAGACCTGGGTTCTGTCCCTGGGTCAGGAAGATCTCCTAGAGGAGGAAATGCAATCCACTCCAGTATTCTTGCCTGGGAAAACCCATGGACAGAGAAGCCTCACAGGCTACAGTCCATGGGGGTTGCAAAGAGTTGGACACGACTAAGCAACAAACATTATTTCATTTGGGATTAAATACAGGTATGTTTCAATGCATGGACTTCCCTTAGGAATTCAGTTGTTAGACCTCTTGTGTTTACTCATTCAACAACACTTTATATGCACCTACTAAGTCCACTGTCCATTTAAATTATGGGGGAGAAAAATTGTATCTCTCAGCAGCTGCTTTCCTTACAAACTCCATTATTTATAGTGTATATCCTACCTATATCATCCCAGCTGGCTCAGAAAAAGTTTACTGCACTTCTCATCATCCACTAAGGTCATTATTGTTTATAATCAGCTTTATCACTAATGTAGTGCCCTGTGGACTCCAGATCTACTTCTGAGCTCTTTGGTCGGCTCCGGGGACAGTAGGAGCTAGGGAGATGGCAGGAGCTTTTCATTCCACTCTTTGGCATCCCTTCTATCAACTGCAAAAAGCCCTGTTCAGGCTTTCACATGAGAGGAGTCACAGCTCACCTTTGTTTCTTAAACAGAAACCGTCTCCCTCTAGATCTGATGCTGATCGAACAAGACGAGAAAAGGGTACCCAGAGGATGGAAACTGAGAGAAACAGAACAAAATCCAGAAAGGCCTATACATGGTTAGATGACCAGGGTTACTTTAGGAAAGAAGTGAGTGTCTGATTAGAATGGGCTAAAATTTTCTTATATTTTATGGATCAAAAAAGAGGAATATGATGCCTGGTTTCCTTCCTGTGTTGAGAAAATGGATTAAAGTTTTTATTTGTTTTTCCAAAATGGACTGATTCCAGATAGAGAGGAACAGACAACTGTAGAATACACGTAAATCAAAGATTAAGGCAGAGTTCAAGATTCTCTTGAGCGATTTTAAAAGCTCTTTTCAGAGAAAGCTCTGTCTGAATTCATACCCCACTATGCTCTGCATCTGTATGAGGTCGAAACACTACTAGCAAATGACAAATGGAGGGAAATCAACCTTTAATTCTAGAAATCTAAAGTTTATATCATCTACATGACATAGTCACATAATCATATATAACACCAAAGTATACACCTGTGCTATTCTAAGTGGTATATTTGAGACTTTTCAAATTTAAGACAGTTTTTATTTTTTTTAGAGGAGATTTATTTGGAGCACTGAATAATACAGCAGCGAATGACTTCTGTCCAGAGACACTGTAATTTTTCTTCCATGGACCATCATAATTTTGAGTGTTTGTCAGAAACTGCTATGCAATTTACATGAATTGTTTACTCTTCATCACAACCCTATGAGTTAGGTGTCTTTACCATTCCTGTTTCATAGATGGAGACACTGAGAAACAGAGATATGAGTAAGCTGTCCAAGAGCCCTAGCTCACAAATGGCAGATATGGGTTTTTCTTAAACTTTATTATGCAGAACATTTATTTTTCACTGTTGACAATTTCTTTTCCTTTTCTGATCATGTTCATAATGGAAAATGTTCTTAAGTTTGTTTGCCTACAATAAACCAATAGTTCTAAAGTTTGAAATTTTAAAACAAGTTGATACAAGATAAAGGAAATGTATTAAATCTTAAAATTGATGGGTAGGTTTGATCTAAAATAACATATAACCTGTAATAACTTTTGATAAGATAATGGAGCATTAATTTCAACTTGATCATCTGGACTTCCTTCTCCTCCTCCTCTTTTTTTTAATAATTTCAGACTTAGAAGAAAGTTGAAAGAATGATACATTGAATACCCATATATTTTTGACTTAGAACTAAGGTGAACATTTTCATGACCACTTTCTGCTTTTAGTCTTTCTTCTCTCTTCGTTCCTCCTTCCTTCTCTCTGTTTTATATTCATTTCTGAGTCATTTGAAAGTAGCAGACATCCTAAAACTTAATCCTTAGGCCATTTTAAGAAATCACCACATATTTTTTTGGTTTTACTGAGTTATCATTGACTTTAAAAATGTAAAATATTTAATGTATATGATATCATGTTTTTGTTGTTCAGTTGCTAAGTCGTGTCTGACTCTGTGAATCCTGGACTGTAGCATGCCAGACTCCTCTGTCCATGGGAATTTTCCAGGTAAGAAAACCAGAGTGGGCTGCCATTTCCTTCTCCAGGAGATCTTCCCAACCCAGGAATCGAACCTGCACCTTCTGCATTGGCAAGCAGACTCTTTGTCACTGAGCCACCTGGAAACTAGGCGATACTGATTTCTCAGTGCACTGCATTTGGAGGGAGGTATTGTCAGTTTACCCTGTTACTGGTGGTATTAAGCTTGATCACCAGATTTCTCTATTATAAATGTAAAGGGATCATTTTACTTTTGTAATTAATAGGTAACATTTGGAAAATACTTTGAGATTTTATGTCATTTTATTTAAAAGTTTTTTACCTACTCATTTTGGCAAACCTTGATGAATCTTCACTGAATCAAGTTTTGTAATGATGGTTACAAAAGACATATATCCTCCAACCTCAATAATTTCCCATTTCTGGTCTTAGAGGATCACAACCTACTCAGTCTATGCTCTCACATACGTCAGAGTGGTGGCAACAAAGGCCATTCAGAAGCACCAAGTTTCTGCAGTTTTCTCAGAAACGGAGGACCAGTTCCTCACGAAAATTTGTTAGCAGCTCCAGAACATATAAAGGTTGGAAGAAAAAATATAAAATTAACCATTTGGGGGGACTTCACTGGTGATCCAATGTCTAAGACACTGCACTCCCAATGCAGGGGCCCAGGTTTGGTCCCTGGTCAGGGAACGAGATCCTACGTGCTGCAACTGAAAGATCCCACATGCCACAACAGAGATCAAAGGTCCTGCATGCTGCAACTAAGACCAGGCCCAGCCAAATAATAAAGAAATAAATATTAAAAAAAATAAAAGTAACCATTTGTTTTGAGGGGAAGAGGGAACTTTTCAGGATAAACCTGCTGTAATTCCTTAAAGTGATGTCTTAAGTTGAATAATGAGACATTCCCCTTCATATCTATAAATGCTAAAAATATCGATGCTACACTTATCAGATTAGGGTCACTTTCAGCTTCTGCAGAAGGCATTCTATATTAAGAAGCCAAAGAGTTCCTTTCAGACATTTTAAATTGTGCCATTTATTGATCTCTAAACCGTTCTGTTTTGCTGTAGCGTTTTTCACCTGGAAATGAATAAGAAATGAAAAGCCCTGGTTGAAATCCATTCTCCATGGTGAAGTAGAATGCCCTTTACAAAAGAGAAATTTAAACATTATCCTTCTGCTTATAATCCTTCAAAGGTTCCTATCAATTACCTGATCAAATCTAAAAACCAATTCAAATCCAGTCACCACCCCAAGGACCTCCCTTCCTCACTGATTTGTACTTTTATTCCATTCGTCAACCAGGACTTTTTCCTCTTCCTTCCATGAAAACCTCATGCTACCCCTCCCCTCCATTGCAACTGTATCCTATCTTTATAATGCTTCTTAACCCAGAACTGTTCCATCAGGAGATATGTCCAACCATTTAGAGGTAGGTCTCACTGTCAAAGTACAAAGGAGCATACTCTGGAGTTGGGCAGCCTGGTATCCTAGATTCTCCATCTTACTGTGTGAGCTTGAACAAGTTACTTAACTTCTCTGTGCTTCACTTTCTATAAAATGGTGATAATGATATCAATTTTCTTCATCATATTAGTATACATCTATTTATCCCTCTATAATATACTTCCATTAATACAAAAAGGACTATTTTAAGATGAAGCATTTCAAACACATTCTTTCTTCTCCCACACCAATCATCCCCATACCCCCAGGACAGAATCACTGATGTCTTGTGTTCACATGATCCTCAGGCACATGGCTTTGTAATTATCTGGTTATGCAACTATTTGTCTACTAGAATAGGACCTCCTCAAAAGAGCTATGATATCTCGTTCAATTTTGCTACCCTAATATCTAGCTCAGTGGTGTAGCTCAATAAAGGCTTACAGAATTAATGAATGACTTTTGAACATGTGTGCAGCTACAAAGCCATGCAACAATATGGCTTTCATCAGGTACTTGTATAATTTGACAATTCAGTTTTGAGTACTAAAATGATAGGATTAATAATAACAAAACCATGGTTATTAAACTTTATGAAAGAATCTTCACATTTGATTCAGGCACTAACGTTCTATCTTCACTTGGTAAATTAGTAGTCAAGTATCCTCAAGTAAGCCAGTTCACTTTTTTGAAATTTTTTTTTTTAATCTGTAAATTAAAGTGAAGTTCTAAAAACACAGTGGTCATAAAAATGCTAGTTAAAAGGATAAAAGAAATGCAACAAAATTACATGCATGCACATGTAGAAGTATAGCTGGACTTGAGAGGAAAAAATAATGCCAAGAGAGAGTAGATGGTTAAGCTGATGAATGAGGGCCTATGAACCCTAAGGGCTGGCTGGGGAGTCCAGCTACACATCTGCAGTTGTGGTTCACTTAGGATATCAAGTGAATGGACTTCCTGAGACTGTGCAAGAAAGCATCTCTGGGGGCTAGAAAATGAGCTGTAATACCTGAAAGGGACAGAAGCATAAAATTGAAAATTCACTGCAAAAAAAATACAATTACTGTTTACTTAAGCACCTTAGAATACACGTGTAAGTCTTCACAAGCATTTGTGATAATATAGATATAGATATGTCTTCACAAGCATTTGTGATTTTATATATACACATACATACACACACACACACACACACACACACACACACATATATATATAAAGAAACAATATGGAAACCAGGCATCCCAGGTGGCATAGCAGTAAAGAATACACCTGCTAGTGTAGATGACACAGGATGTGAAGGTTCGATCCCACGGTTGGGAAGATCGCCTGGAGTAGGAAATGGCAACCTACTCCAATATTCTTGCCTGGAAAAATTCCATGGACAGGGGAGTCTTGTGGGCTACAGTCCATGGGACCACAAAGAGCCAGACTCGACTGAACAACTGAGCACACCCATTAAGATGTAAATATTCAGTGAACTGGCCATGTATTAGGATCTCATGATATAAATATATATATATATATATTACTAATATCGACTTATTATATTCCAACAGGACATTTAAAATGATTTTGTCTGTTTCTAATTCAAAGAATAAGTGATTTTGGTGGGATAAAGAGAGGGAGAGAGAACAAGCAACTTAAGTAGGTAAGTGAGATGATTCACTCAACTTACTATCCATTGGGTGCCAAGCAGTGTATTGGTTATCTCTGAGCCACACAAATGAATGCAACAATTATGGAGTTTATGTCCTGGGGAGCAAGACAGACAGCACATAAGCAATCAGTAAATAAATTAAATAATAGGAGATTCTGTTAATAACACTGCAAATTTTTTAAAAAGAGTCCTAAGATAGAGAATAACAAATTTTGGTTCTTCAGTATTCATCAGATTTGAAAAGATCAGTAATCACTAAAAAGCAATATTAATAGAAAATGTATGAAAGTTTTACATTCCACAATACTGGCCTAACTTTACCCAGGTTTTGAGAGAATAACTACACTCAACCTCCCAAATCTCTTCTTAATAAAATGACTTAGGTTTCTACATGTGTGCACTCAAGGACAAAGAGCATTATAGTGTTCATTGCACGTGTCACTGGCAAAATCACTGACCGTGGATGTGAAATGTATAAAATTCTGGATTTTCCAAAGATAAGCTAAGGAGCTGAGTCATTTGGAAGCTGAAACATTAGGGTGATGGAAACTATGGGGTACAGACTTTAGATACTGTGAGGCCAGTTCACAGGGATTATGTGTGTCAAGTTAAAGATTTCACATATAATTTAATCAGGGATGAGTGTTTATTAAAGTTTTTTGAAAATTATTTGGAAGAAAATGATGATGTGAAACAGTATTAGAGGAACACAATGAAATATTTGCAGAAAAGGAAATGGCAGCCCACTCCAGTATCGTTGCCTGGGAAATCCCATGGACAGAGGAGCCGTGCAGGCTACAACCAAGGAGTTGCAAAAGAGTGAGACATGACTTAGCGACTAAACCATCATTATCACCTGGGAACTAAGATCGCAAATGCCACATGGTGTGGTCAAATTAAAAAAAATTAATTGAAGAAGAGAATTATTGTTAAGCCTACTAAAATCCTCAAAAAACAGGTCTTTTCTTCCTAGAATGGCTAAGAATGTCCAGTACCTCAGGAAAAATCAAGTAAGATGATTAAAAGCAACTGAGTAGATTTAAACCAAAATTTCCTAAAAACACATCAGATGTCATCAAGAATAAACATCTTTATACTGGTAGAATTTTGCAGTGCCAATATGTTCTCAAATGACATGAAAAAAATTGTTTGTATCTAAAGGAAACGTTTAACTTTTCTTTGTTTAACTACTGCACAGAAAGTATAGCATGGTAACAATAGAAAATTGTGGAATATAAAAATTTCATACATTTCTATTAACAGGATATCTCCTAGGAAAAGAGTTGTTTGTATTAACATCTTTTTAAACAGATTTTCTGAGCAAGCACAAACACAAACCTAACTCCTATTGTCATGTGGATGGTTAGGTACAGCAGACAAGTGAAAAGAATTTACCTGCCAATGCAGGATATGGAGAAGACATGGGTTCAGTCCCTAGGTTGGGAAGATCCCTTGGAGAAGGAAATGGCAACCCACTCCAGGGTTCTTGCCTGGGAAATCCCATGGACAGAGGAGCCTGGCGGGGTTACAGTCCCTGGGGTCTCAAAGAGTTGGACACGACTCAGAAACTAAACATCAACAACAGCTGCACTTAATTATTGCTTTCCAGAAATCCGAAGCCCAGTAGACAGCATATTTAAAAGCAGAGACATTACTTTGCCAACAAAGGTCTGTCTAGTCAAGGCTATGGTTTTTCCAGTGGGTCATGTATGGATGTGAGAGTTGGACTGTGAAGAAGGCTGAGCGCCAAAGAATTGATGCTTTTGAACTGTAGTGTTGGAGAAGACTCTTGAGAGTCCCTTGGACTGCAAGGAGATCCAACCAATCCATTCTGAAGGAGATCAGCCGTGGGTGTTCTTTGGAAGGAATAATGCTGAAGCTGAAACTCCAGTACTTTGGCCACCTCATGCGAAGAGGTGACTCTTTGGAAAAGACCCTGATGCTGGGAGGGATTGGGGGCAGGAGGAGAAGGGGCTGACCGAGGATGAGATGGCTGGATGGCATCACTGACTTGATGGATGTGAGTCTGACTGAACTCCAGGAGTTGGTGATGGACAGGGAGGCCTGGCGTGCTACGATTCATGGAGTCACAAAGAGTCAGACATGACTGAGCGACGAACTGAACTGAACTGAACTGAGAGAAGTATAAAACCCATAGATAACGTATTTTAAGACAGTGTTTATTACAGTTCTATGGGATTTTAGGAGAAGGCAATGGCACCCCACTCCAGTACTCTTGCCTGGAAAATCCCATGGATGGAGGGGCCTGGTAGGCTTCAGTCCATGGGGTCGCTAGGTCGGACACGACTGAGCAACTTCACTTTCACCTTTCGCTTTCATGCATTGGAGAAGGAAATGGCAACCCATTCCAGTGTTCTTGCCTGGAGAACCCCAGGGACGGGGGAGCCTGGTGGGCTGCCGTCTATGGGGTCGCACAGAGTCGGACACGACTGAAGTGACTTAGCAATGGGATTTTAGAAAAGAGAAAGTTTATTTTCAAAATGCTTTGGGGAGGAAGTGGTGTTTGAAATGAAAACTTGGAGAACCTGTCAGTTTTAGCCATTTGGAGATGATTACTAAGTGGTGATTATGATGCTGAAGGTAGAATTTCAAATGATCTTTTTAAACTGCTCTTTCTCTAGATAAATATTAATATTATCTTCCCATTTTGGACAGTGTCTTTGATATCTAGACTCTATTGAGAATTTAAAGTACCTTCTCCCTAGAAAAAAATGCATCCACAATTATAATTTTCCATAAAAATGTCAAGGAATTCACAGACTTTCAGTTAAGAAATCTTGCTTTAAGTCAAGAGAATATTATTAATGGAATGCATATAAATAGCATTTTACACTTTCTCGAGAACTTTTACATTACCACAATAGGAAGAAGTAATAAGGACTATTATCATTGCTCTATTTTTCATAGAAGAAAACTGAAATATGGAGAAATTAAGCAACTCTTCCAGTATTATGCATTTCTTTGGGAGTTACTGAGATTATGCCAGTGTTTACTAAAACACCTCCCTACTCTGTGGAATTCCACTTCTCTAAGCATCATTCATTTGAAACTTCACTCTAGCCAAATTGGTGCAATTACATGTGGGAAGAAAATCAAAATAATAATAGCTCTGATGGAGGGAATTTCTCACTCAAAGTCATCAACTGAGGACACAGGCTTCTTCTCTAATTTTCCTTCACTACTCTTGCTTATTACTTTAGTCAAGATCACCAGTTGGTCCATGGTAACTACTAGAGCTCCATCCATCAAGTTTGCTTTCCAAGCATTAGAATGAAGGAAGTAGGATACAGGACAATAAATCTGAATTTCAAGTTAAAACCTTTCCTGTTGAAGAGACTTCTCAGAAGTCCTCCCAAATATTTCTGCTTGTATATAATTGAGAAACATTTTGGTACATGTGATAAAAATTACAATATTTCATCTGGGCACACTAATGTTCTAAATAATATTGCTGTTCTGTTATTGCTGTTCTGTTATTAAAGAACAAAGGAAGAATGGATATTGGCTGGCAACCAGAGATTCTTCCATAATTGTTGTTATGGTAAGCCGTGTCCAACTCTTTTGCAACCCATGGACTGTAGCCCACTGGGCTCCTCTGTCCATGGGATTTTCCAGGCAAGAATATTGCAGTGGGTTGCCATTTCCTATTCCAGAGGATCTTCCTGACCCAAGGATTGGACCCGTGTCTCCAACATTGCAGGTAGATTCTTTACCACTGAGCCCCTGGGGAAGCCCCAACGCCAAACACTTGCACGAAGAATAAAACTTTAGTGTCAGAAATCCATGAATGAGGATTCTGAAGATGGAATTTCCTGGTGATGAGAGGACATCAGTTAGATCCCTGTGTGGTCTGCGTCTCCTGATATGTAAAATGAGGCAGGCTAGAGACTAGCATCTCTCTCAGATATCCTCCAGTTTTGAGATTTTAGGAGGCCTAAAATGTTACCTCATTACCTTACTACCAAAGGAATGGCAATTTCTGATATGGAAACCATTTGCACATCTGTGAATAGTCCAGCTCAGATTCTATTCGAGTAGCAAAATAAGGCTATTAGAATACTCCTACCGAATTATTAGCCACACTCAATTATTTTACAGAGATCTTTTTTTTTAAGAAGGACAAAAAAGAAAGAGAAGAGACAAGGGAAGTTTTCTTTGACGTTGAGCATGAATGGCAAATTTATCATCTTGGTACCGAGAGAACACCCTATATACGATCTTGATATTTGGGGTGGGGGATGGAAATCCACAATTAAAATGAAACATTCACACTTACAATTTAAGAACTGTAATATACTAAGCAAAACGTGCAGCTGTTTATAAGAACTACCATTTATGCAAGCAAAATATTCAATCAGTAAAAACAGTTCTTAATGCCTCTAGGATAATTATTTTTTATGTGGATAGAATTAAACTTGTGTAACAATATAACCATCAAGTCTTTGTACAGTCTTCCTATAAAATACGAAAAGAGTATAGACAATACTGTTTGAACTATAAACTGCCACCACACTTCAGATTTGTTAATTAGGGTACCAGCATGAGGTTCTTTCTAAGCATTATCAAGGAAGCC
Source organism: Aepyceros melampus (assembly GCA_006408695.1). NCBI lineage: Eukaryota > Metazoa > Chordata > Mammalia > Artiodactyla > Bovidae > Aepyceros > Aepyceros melampus. The sequence goes on from SJXQ01011762.1 coordinate 327,329, forward strand.
AGCTAATCCAAGTTTATTTGCCTTATTCCTCTCCTTCATTTATTGCAGTTTCTTAAATGGAAGGACCAGAGTGTCATAAAAATGAATTAAATAGAAAACTAAATAGAAAATGTAATAATAAGCTAAATGAATAAGATTCTTCCCTTTAACTATATTACCAAAGAGAGAAAATATCTATTAAGGGCAATACGGTCAGTATGTAGCTATAAAATATGGGAAAGTAGAAAGGAAGAGAATGGCTAATCCCATCACCACAATCTTTGAAACAAGTATGCCCAGAAAAAGTAGCTGCTCTCACTTTCTGCCACCTTGGAGCACTGAACAAGAGTCCTTGTTCTCAACTGGGTGTGGCATCTCACTTCAGTGTCTTCAGGTTGCTTCTGAACACATGAGACAAGACTCCAAGTCCAAGTCCAGCCACCAGGCCCACTATCTCAGCCTATAATCTCTGAGATTTGGGATGCATTCAAAAGCAAGGATTCAAAGATGCTATAGAAGAGGTACTATAATTGCAAAAGTGTGTAAAATATATGCAAAGCATATGAGCCATCCCTTGCATCAACGTCAAACAGTATTTACTAAGCATCTTTATATACAAGGCTCCATCCTAGAAACCCAGAAGGCAACATTCCCTGACTTCAAGCTTTCAATCAAGTTGTTGTTGAGTAAATTATAAGAATGCCTAAAGATTTATGTTTAAATTGATAAAAAACCAAAACAACCTATTGAGAGTCTAAACTGTCACAATTTTCTGATTCACAGGTAGGAAATAAGGTACTGCAAACTTAAAAACACTTCTTGTCTCAGAAGCTTACAGTATAGATTTGTGAGACAAATAAAAACACATGAATGACTCGTAGATAATCACAGAAAGGATCCCAGTGTAAAGCACTGGAGTGCAATAAAACCACGACAGGCAGGCTGCTCCATGATGGAAAATTCACCTCCTCATTCTTTACAACACAGTACATTTCCAGTCCTACCAAAAGGATTGGGATCTGGGGGAATATGTATGTGTTTTGAGGGATTTCCATCATACCATATCAGAGGCCATAAATATTAAAACTGTAATTAGAGGGATTTTAAACACATAGGAAATGATAGGTTGTATGAGATACTTCAAACTAAATGATGCAAAGTTTAAAAATTGTTATAGCCTATGAGAGTCCATAACAATATGAGATAATAAGTCTGTCATTTGCTACATATCCCAGTATTTTATTGTGAAAGTGCTTACACATTGACAAAATTTTTTAAAAGGACAGTAATTGCCAATATACTCACTATCCAGACCCAACAACAGTTAACATTTTACCACATGTGTACACACATATATTTTTCTTTCATTTGATGACCCACTGGAAAGTAGGGCACCTGGTAGAGGTCCTGCTAGTAATAAGATTTAGGAATCTGATACTTTTCTAATTGAGTTCTTCAATTTTTAGAGCTAGCTTTATTTTTCGGTGAAGGCAATGGCACCCCACTCCAGTACTCTTGCCTGGAAAATCCTATGGACGGAGGAGCCTGGTAGGCTGCAGTCCATGGGGTCGGGAAGGGTCAGACAGGACTGAGCGACTTCACTTTCACTTTTCACTTTTATGCAGTGGAGAGGAAATGGCAACCCACTCCAGTGTTCTTGCCTAGAGAATCCCAGGGACGGCGGACCCTGGTGGGCTGGCGTCTGTGGGGTGGCACAGAGTCGGACACGACTGAAGTGACTTAGCAGCAGCAGCAGCAGCAGCTTTATTTTTATTGGTAATGGTAATGGACACATGTAGTATACATTTGTTGCTATCATAGTAAGTTCTTTCCTGTAGATCTTTTCTGAATATCTACCATTTACCAGGTGGCACTGAGGGTAGAAGAGATATACTGGACACAATCACTATCCTTACCTGTCTTCTTTTATTGATTCTCCAGAAACAACTGACTGATTACCAATTGATTGATCAAGGCTCTGAAAAAGTTTATATCTTGCTTCATGTGTAAGAATCTGCCTGCAATGCAGGAGACCTGGGTTCAACTTCTGGATCAGGAAGATCCCTTGGAGGAGCGGTATGGCAACACACTCTAGTATTCCTGCCTGGAGAATTCCATGGACAGAGGTGCCTGGCAGGTTATAGTCCATGGAGTCGCAAAGAGTCAGACATGACTGAGCAAGAGATACGTTCACTTTCATGTGTAAAATACTACTCTTCCAGAAGAACTGAATTTTTGTCATTAATATTTAACAGGAAGTTTGTATATACTAAGGAGGGTAATGTCCTGGTATCTAGATCAGTGGGGTGAAAGTTGATTTTATCCTTAATTCATGCCCATGTTTTAATGTGAGATTTCTCCTCCTGAATGCCATTTTCACTAACTAAACATACAAAGTAGATACACACAAAGTAGATACAATGACTTGTAACTGCAACATTTTCCAGGTTTTAAGCTATTTTCTATCCATTTGAATAAGCAATATTGCTGGTACACAAATACAAAGCTGTACACAAGTTCTGAGTTAGGGTGACGGAGGGTAAAGCAGGCATTTCCACATCTCACAACAGAGGTGCTTTGGAAAGACCTCACTCTTTGTAAAATTACGCACTAAAAATAAGGCTTATGGGAAAAATGAATTTTATGTAGACCATGAAGTCCTACGCAAGTGTATAAGCAACACATTAACAAAGACGATTAATGGCACCTCCCTCAGAAACCACCCTAGACAACCTAGGCAAGCAGTTGACCATGATCAGAGACTGGCTAGGTGATAATGAAAAATACACAAAACCATAAGAGAGGGCATCCGGGTTTCTTGTGCTGAGACAAAGCAGAAAGCAAAAGGCTTAGGGTGGGTAGCGCTGCTACCAGTTGAGCCTGGGAGGAAGTACATCCTGCCACAAGCACAAAGTCATCCTCAGATGCATATGTATCTTTCTAGTCAAAAAGTCCTTAGTACAGATGATTAACGCTCCCTTGCCCCCCACTTTTCTTTTCTGTAGAGAATGCTCTTGTCTCAGCAACTGTCAGCTGAGGGATTTTCTTTTTTTCCTCTCCTGGTGAAGAAATAATAACTCTAACTCTGCTACTTCAGCAACCTTTGCCTGGGAAAATATTATATGATCAGTTATGACTTCCATGTTCCCCTACTTACTTTTTCCCTATTCCTGTTTAGAGACAGGAATGTGCAGGACAGTCTGTGTAGTTAACAGACATACACACACATGTGTGTTCTACTTACAACAAAGGTCAAATAAGCAAGATGGGTGGGACCAATATTGTTCAGAGTATTCCTTGATCCTTAGAGAATTTTTCCTAGTATTTCTTAGAGAAAATGAAGAAAACAAATGTAGAAGGCTGGAAGAAAGGAAAAGAAGGGGGAGGGAGAAAAAGATGAACTTTCATCATTTTCTAAAGAGCTGAGTATGTGCCTTGTTCTAGGCAAAAACATTATACTCTATATAAATAGCTTTAAAACTCAGTAACATGTAGAAAAGGCCTTCTTCAGAGTAACTGATACAACCAGTATTATTTTAGAGTGTGGAGGTTCTAAAATCTGTACAGAATGGACATATGAAATTACTCTTCAAACTCCTCAGAACAGGGTACTTTGGAAACTAAAAAGTAACTTCTGTGTTTCTGTCCATTTCAGCTGCTGTTGTTCAATCTCTTAGTTTAGTCGCTCAGTTGTGTCTGACTCTTTGCAACCCCATGAATTGTAGACTATCAGGCTCCTCTGTCCACAGGATTTTCCAGGCAAGAGTACTGGAGTGGGTTGCCATTTCCCTCTCCAGAGGATCTTCCCGACCCAGGGATCAAACCCAGGTCTCCCACAGTGTAGGCAGACACTTTACCGTCTGAGCCACCAGGGAAGCCAGTCTCTTAAGTCGTGTCCAATTCTGCAGCCCCGTAGACTGCAACACACCAGGCTTCCTTATCCTTTCTCATCTTCCAGAGTTTGCTCAAATTCATGTCCATTGAGTCAATGATGCCATCCAACCATCTCATTCTCTGTTGTCCCCTTCTCCTCTCACCCTCAATCTTTCCCAGAATCAAGGTCTTTCCCAGTGAGTCCACTCTTTGCATCTGGTGGCCAAAGTACTGGAGCTTCAGTTTCAGCATCAGTCCTTCCAATGACTATATAGGGTTGATTTTCTTTCCAAATGACTAGTTTGATCTTGTTGTCCATGGGATTCTCAAGAGTCTTCACCCAGCACCACGATTTGGAAGCATCAATTCTTTGGCACTCAGCCTTCTCTATGGTCCAAATCTCACACCCATACATGATTACTGGAAAAACCATATCTTTGACCATATGGACCTTTGTAGGCAAAGTGAAGTCTCTGCTTTTTAACACACTGCCTAGGTTTGTCATGGCTTTTCTTCCAAGGAGCAGGCATCTTTTACTTTCATGGCTGCAGTCACCATTCACAGTGATTTTGGAGCCAAAGAAAATAAAGTCTGTCACTGTTTCCATTGTTTCCTCATCTGGGAAATGGGAAATTTCATCTGGCAGGCAATAGGGAGTAGGGGCTTCCTTCCTTCAGATGTCCTCTCCTCCTCAACTTCATTCAGGTGAGGAAAACTAGCTAAATGATGCAACTTCACACCTTACTCAAAGCTTGGTGGGGCTTGAGAACAGCTGTAATTACTACAGTGACTTCCATTAGATTCAATATATTAATTCTAGAATGCAAAACATCTAATGCTTTTTGAGAGGGCAAAATAATTTATAACAAGTTTCATATCCTCTCACGATTAGCAAAAGCTCCAAGCTGATCTGTTAAACTGAGATATTTCAGTATTTCACCAAAAAGGAAAATGAGTCAATCCCTGCTAATGTGGAAAATATTTCAACAGAAAAATTCACTGGAAGAAAAACCCTGCAAAAACAAAGCAAGGCTGGATGCCAGGAATATATTTGATGGAAATCAGCATGTCTCTGCAGAGCTATGCAAAGATGAATGATTTGGATTCTATTGTATTATTTATCATTCCTTTTTATCTATGATTCCAGACTATCTATTATTAAAAATAGAGCCTACATTCAATTGAAATAACATTATGTTAGTTGCTTTTCTCACTTGTAAGCATCCATTTCAACTAAAGGGAATGGCAATGCACTGATGCAAAGAGAAGTCTACACAAGCTCTGAAAGTTCAGACTTGTTTTGCGCATTTTCCTAGCAAATGTGAACTTAGATTGTTAATTGCTAAGCCTTTGCATCTAAACATCTTAGATAATTACCAATGGTTGTGCTTGGAGGGGAAGTGATTGTAAAATGTGCAGTTTGGCTAATGCCCAAGAAAGTAAATCTGTATTAGGGATAATTATAGATATTTTAATTGCTTTGGGGTGTTAATTGGTAAGCTACAGACAATGAGGCAAAAAGAAATTATATGTGTCTTTTATCTATGCTGACCCACAGGTATGCTAAACCTTCTCTCAATGTGCAGTCTTAAAATGTACTGAGTCATAATTTAACTTTACAAATTTATGTTCATCAACAAATATAAGCTACTGGTACATTTGCTTTTGCAAAAATTAATTTACTGCCAAATGCTGATATTGTTTCTTCCCACCTCTCTGTATGTGGCAAATCCCATAGTATATTAGAAACTGAAAAAGAAAAATAAAAGCCAGTTTCTCATATATTCTTAAATTACAAAGACAAAGGAGAAAAGAGATCAATATCAATGAAACATCTAGCCAAAGGTTTTAAACTTTCTTGAAGTCAGAGTCCATTGTATGAAAAAAGAGAGAAACCTTTCCTCAAATGCTAACAAAGCTTCTGAGTGATTATATGCATCTGCATTATAATTATACACAGATACACATTTTGTTTCAGTTTGAAGGAAGTCATCTAAAGAGGACCTGAAAATGCTGATATATCTGAGGCAATAATTTTGATTGTGGGCTCCTTAAAGACAAGGATTCTGTATCTTCATCTCTAAATTCCCTGGCAACAAATAGTTGTAGAGTAGATGGATGCAGGGATGGATTCTTGTAGGTTGGTTGGATGATGGAAAGAGGCTAAGAAGGAGGTTAGTTTCTTTACAAAGTTGTAACTTGCCTTGTTACTTTTTCAGGTTAACTTTAAACAATACCCTAGCCTGAACCTCACCAAACAGTGGCAGTACTTGTAAAAGTCAGTGCATTGCAGTACAGATAAACATACTTCCAAACAAGCTGAGAAAGGAGGTCAGAAACAATATGCTTATATAAACTAAAACTATTTTTAGAAATAGAAACTTCACCAACAAAAAAATCACCAAGTGGACTTCCAAAAAGAAGAAAGTGGGAAGAAGATAGCAGATATTTGGTAGTCACCATTTCAAAAAGGCTACAAATTCTTATCTAATTTATAAGAAGAAATGATCTCATAACCTGACTGAAAAAACAACAATCTAAAAATGTTATTTTATATAATCTTGGAGAATAGTCTGGAAAAAACAAGGGCCTTAACTTTAAGTTCATCCACCCTTCAAATGTCCAATTTTACCCATTCTGGTAAGATGGTTAAATGATCAAAAGTTCACCAATGATCAGAAATCAAAGTTAATCCATTCCTTTATAGCTGTATCGAAATGACATAAAATTAAAAAAAAAAAACTTGGGACAATATCAGCAAAGCAGTCAGCCAAACTAGCACTCATACAAAGCATATATTTAACAGATATAAATTTTCATTTTTTTAAGTTGAGTTTCTGGTGCTTTATAATTTTTTTTATTAAGTATTGACATTGATCTGGGGGTAAAACTGGAGACCTAAATATATATTTTATTTATCTACAAGAATTAAATTAGGTTCTAGGCTCAATGTATTAGTGATTCTGATTAGTGAAGTGCACAACTGCTTGTTACCATAGCATCAAATCAATCAGAAATCCAAACATTTCCCTAACTTGGTAATAATGTTCTTATCAGGTGTTTAATACCTACCAGAGGTTCCTCCTAGAGTCAACTAAATGTAAGACTCATAAGACTACCACAGGCTGCATCCAGTATCTCATACAGAGCAAAGCCTGTCAGCAGAGTTTCCTTCTGTGAACATCCTTGCAGTGGTTCACATGGTCGCTTCTGGGAGCTGTCTGTCCTCTAGAGATGGTTTTAAGTTGAAGGAGACAAGAATCACACTGAACAAGGGATGTGTAGTCCTGATCTAGAAGCACCACATGAGCATGCACTAAGTTGCTTCAGTCGTGTCTGACTCTGTATGACCCTATGGACTGTAGCCCAAAAGGCTCCTCTGTCCACAGGATTCTCCAGGCAAGAATACTGGAGTGGGTTGCCATTTCCTCCTCTTCCCAACCCAGAGATCAAACCAGCATCTCATATGTCTCCTGCATTGGCAAGAGGATTCTTTAACACTGGGGCACCTGGGAGCCAGCACGGTGGTGGTGGTTTAGTCACTAAGCCATGTCTGACTCTTGTGATCCTAGGCTACAGTTCATGGGATTCTCCAGGCAAGAATACTGGAGTGGGTTGCCATTTCCTTCTCCAGGGGATCTTCCCAACCCAGGAATCAAACTCAGGTCTTCTGCATTGCAGGCTGAGTTCTTTACCGACTGAGTTAGAGGGTAAGCCCTGGGAGCCAGCATCTCTTTCAACAATTCCCTGGGAATAGCTCCCAGGCTTCCCACAAGGGATAACTTTTAACAAGAGTCACTTCATTCTAGGAGAACACAAAGATTTACATGCCAATCTAGTACCAGAGGCCGTTTACAGTTCCTCTTAATGCAGACATAATTTATAAACTAAACTTATTTGTACTCAAAAGACCTCTATCTAGTGATAGAATTGTATTTATTGTCACATCAGGTTAGCAGGTTAACAGAGCTAGAGTAATGGAAGATGAAATTAAAATGTCAAAGGGAAAAGGATTTTGTTATATACTCATATGAGTGCCTTGATATCAGTCACTTCAAATACGCTCTTCTATAGGTTAAGAATTTAGAGGCAGTAACATGAACGTGGACAGCTACCATCATCAAATGTTATACTACAAAAGAGAGATTTTTAGAAATTCCATTTCCCCATTCTATTAATGTCCATTACACAATAAGAAAACTTACCCAAATCCAAATTATCCCAAACCATTATGAGATAGATTATTGCAGATATAAGTAAGTTACAAGTTGCTTGTTACTCAAAAAGAACTGCAAATACTCTTCTTTAATGGATTTTTACAAGCACGTGCTGCAAGCTAAAATCTTGCGTGCAAGCACACAGTGGGTTTTACCCACACTTAGTCTGTGTTAACAGGAACCAGCCAATGTGAAATTTTAAAAGTGTTAGTTTATCAAATTAAGTAGGGAAGGCTGAAAATTAACTTGTTTCAAAGCAAAGGAAATGGCAATGATGAGCAACAGTATTTTAATACAACTTTAACCTTTTCAAGAAGAAAACAGAAATGTATGTTCTTTTGGACATTTAAAAGGAGAGACAAAGTAAATATGCTGAAATGCCTGGGACTTTCTACGCACAGTCTGTTGCCAAACTGACAGGAAGATGGAAAGATGATCAAGGGCTCTGTTCCTGCTGGGAAGTGGGGGAACCTGAAGGAGAACTTACATAGTTAATATCACCTTCTGTTGCTGGGGCTTCCCTGGTAGCTCAGCGGGTAAGGAATCCGTCTGCAATGCAGGAGACCTGGGTTTGATCCCTGGGTTGGGAAGAGCTACCCAACTCCAGTATTCTGTCTAGTCCATGGGATCGTAAAGAGTCGCACACAACTGAGCACCTCTCACTTTCATTTTCCACTTCCTGTTAGTGGTATGGAGGGAAAAAATTACAGCCACTGGATAAAGCTGTGATCATGATTTTATTTAGTAAAAATGAATGAGTGGAATTAAGTGCTAAATAAGAAGAGACATCTGCATATCAGTAAACTTCAATTTTTAATTCATTAGTTGTTAAAAAATAAAACAATTTGAAAGTCATCGGCAATGCGTGTGTACAATGTGTGACAGGACTGAAAGGTGGACTTCTAGCCCTCTGATCTCCAGAACTACATGGCATCTCAGACTCGGATCACCTGTGTGCATCATACTCTGAAATAAAAAAAACTCCAAGCATGTACCTTTCTGACTTTGTGCCAATGCAATTTCCTTCTTCTTTATAATAAAAGGGTTTCAAGTCAGCACTTCGTCTTTTATATTTTTCATAAACACACAGTGACTTCCTTCCCCCCTCTTCAGATTACTGAATATAAACCAGGAAGCAATATCTGAAAGCAAACTTCAGTTAGTGTACTTTCTATTAAAACATCCTCTTCTCTATCAATACCCAAGCAAAGATTTTAAACTAATTTAAAATTAGATTCTATGTTTCAGCAACATCTCCTGTTTGTTTTCTAGCCTACTAATAGCCTTTCATTAAGCCGCTGTTCCTACTGAGTTTACTGTCTTCTTGCTGGAATGGCCATACCCCGTGACACCTCAGCCCTTTCACACAGTTCATTAGATGGAGCGTTGTTCAGAACACAATGACGGAAGTAAGTCCCTCCCAAAGGATTAGAACTAAAATAAACCAGTCCTGCTATTGGACAAAACATCAGTGATTCCTCCTGAAAAGGCATCAGCTATGGATCTCTTTGCTTCTGCCTTTTTACTTTATAGGGTTCAAGAACTGTATTCTGTCTATAAGGAATTCTAATGGCAGATCAGGCAGAGTTGAATGCTGAAAGCATGGGCCTTCAACTAGGACTGCTTCATAACTTACAATTTAACTTAGGCTCACGAAGACTCAGGTCTGCACATCCAAATGAGATGAAAATACTCGGTAGGGTTGTTACAAGTATTAATGAGATAACATACATAGAGCACTTTACACAAGCTACTGACATTGTAAGCATTGGACTTTATCATTTTGTATAATATCATTATAAATATAATCATTACTATAATCATTGTTATTATCATGTGAACAAAAAGCATGGATTCTCCAGATGGGACTCTATTACAAACCTAATGTTCCATTTATATCTGACGCTTCCCTTTTGGCCTGAATCTTCGAGATTTTCTGAGACTCTTAACAGGCAAACACATTTTTATAAGGCTAATAGCTACTTTAGAAGCCAGCTGCTTATATCCCTTTGATTGCCTGAGGAAGCTAGCTTGTGCCAGACTTTACATTTATTTTTGTTAAATTTCATCTTACTGGTACTAGCCCAGCTTTTCAGGCTGTCAAAACAATTCCAAATCTTGGTTCTGGCTTCTATTCTATTAGTTATCCCTCCTAGCTGTGTCATTCACAAATGTGAAAGCATGTCTTCATCCAAAACAGTTGATAAAATACAGATGGAGCCCAGGCAAGCACAGGGTCCTATGGAATATTCCTAGAATCTTTCACTTTAGGTAAGATGGAAAATAAAGAGTATTAAAAATAATTTAATAATGAAAAGGCATTAACGATCATTGACTATGCTAAATGATATTTTTAGGGTTTTTAAACAATGTATTGAAGTACAATTTAAACAACATAAAATTTACCTGCTTTAAGTGTATACAATTCAACCATTTTTAGCACACTTACAGAACTGTATGATTACCAACACGTTATTTCTAGAAAATTTCCTTCACCTCAAAGAGATCCTTTATGTCCATGTCCGTCTTCAATCCCAGGTAACCTACAGTATAATTCCTGTCTCCCTATATTGGCCTTTATTGCACAGACCATTTAAATTGAATCAAAATACATTTGAATCCTTTCACTTAGCATATTTTTGAGGTTTGTCCATGTTGTAGGATATATTAGTAATCTGTAAGTTTTTATTGCTGAATAGTATACCATCTTAGGGATTTACTATGCAAACGCTGTACACACAATCCACTTTAACCCTTACAGCAATTGTAGGAGGTAGATGTCACACACCGGCATCCTTACCTGAGGCTTGGAGAAACTAAGAAATTTACTTAAAGACTAAGTGTGCTGTGGAAAAGCCAGACTCTGAAGCCAGACAGGCAGGCTCCACTCCAGTGTACTTAACCTACTCTGCCTCCAGTTTCATGAGAATTATCCAGCATTTGAGAAAGCACATGCTCACAGGATCAGCTGGAAATAATCATCCACATTTTCCCCAAGGACGCCATTCACTCTGCTGCCCCATATCTTGCTGAATGCCAGGTGTCCCGACCAAAAGTTGTCCTTTAGTATACCAGTCATGAATAGAAGGGAGATTAATTTTGTGTGACTTACTTGGAATAAATCCAGACTGATTCTCAAGCCATTTAATACCTGTGCATTCCGAACAGAGATTTTGAAAGGATTTGGGGGGTATTCTAAAAATTCAATCATAAATTACTTATTTTTTATTGAAGTACAGTTAATGTGCAACACTATACCAGTTTCAGGTGTACAACATGGTCACTTACAATTTTTAAAGGTTATAATCCATCTATAGTTCTAATACACTATTGGCTATCTTCCCTATGTTGTACACTGTATCTGTATAGTTTATTTATTTTACACATGATAGTTTGTACATCTCGATCCCTTAGCCCTATCTTGTCCCTCTCCCCACTGGTAACTACTAGTTTGCTCTCTATACCTGTGAGTCTTTTTGTTACTTTCACTAGTTCATTTTGTTTTTCAGATTTCACATGTAAGTGATATCATACAGTGTTTGTCTTCCTCTGCCTCATTTCACTCAACATAATGCCCTCCAAGTTTGTCCATGTTGCTGCAAATGACAAAAGCTCAAGTTAGTTTTAAAGAGCACCCTTAATACATTTTACAGTCAATGTTTCAGAATTTCACAGGTAACTACTTGAAATATTAAAAAAAAATAGAGTTGCTCCATTTTGCATAGCAAACAAGGACAGGAAAGCCAGATAAACAGACTGTAATTTAAAAAAAATTTTTTTTTCTTCTTCTTCTTTTTTTTTTTTTACTTTAGATTTAAATGTTAGTGCAATTTTGGACAAGTTACTTAACCTCTCTTTTGACTCAGTCTTCCAATCTTTGCAATGGAGATTAAAAAGAGTACCTACATCATAGTGTTGCTTTGAGGAGTAAATACATTAATACCTGCAAAGCACTTAGAGTGGTACTCGGCACACAATACATAGTCAATAAGTTTAGGTCTTTTTACTATTTTCTTTTGCTAATTTCATATTATTATTGTTATTATGAAGCAGAAAAGTATATCCTACACCACAAAAAGCTGTAACCATGCCAGTTAAACAAACAAAAACAGCTATTAATACAAAAAGAACTGATATGGGAGACTGAGGAAAGGGAGTATATACAAAAGATAGTATTAATACATATCTGTGGGATATCTTCAGAGAAGGCAATGGCACCCCACTCCAGTACTCTTGCCTGGAAAATCCCATGGACAGATGAACCTGGAAGGCTGCAGTCCATGGGGTCGCGAAGAGTCAGACACGGCTGAGCGACTTCACTTTCACTTTTCACTTTCATGCATTGGAGAAGGAAATGGCAACCCACTCCAGTGTTCTTGCCTGGAGAATCCCAGGGACGGGGGAGCCTGGTGGGCTGCCGTCTATAGGGTCGCACAGAGTCGGACATGACTGAAGCGACTTAGCAGCAGCAGCAGTGGGATATCTTTGTCATGTTTTGAAGTAAAACAAAATGTAAAAATGTCTCAAGAGAGAAAAGAAAAGTAAATTGCGTCCATCAAAGCTAAACTGTGAATACATACTTCACTTGTGTTCTCGAGCTCACTAGATCCTACTGCACATGGAGTGACAGGATATTAATGTCATATATTTAACCCCTTGAGTAGGAATACCTCAAATTTATAAAGGGGATATTAACTACAGTGTACAAAAGAATAGTGATTTAAACAACAGAATAAAATGAATGGCATCTTTTTTGCTTTTCTTGAAATTTCTTGTTTGTCAAACAATAGTGGTGATAGAAAATAACACTATAGTTTTCAATAAAATGTAATTATTTCACACATTCACTCATTTTTTTAAAATCTTTTTCGATCCTTTTTTGTCCTATTACACTAAAAAAAAAAAATTAATAATTAAACATGATGACAATATGCCCAAACTCATAGGAAAATATTTGGCAAAAGCTTTCAAATCCCATTAACTTTATAGATTTTTACACTTAAGCAATTTAGCCTAAGGTAAAATATCTCCCTGAATAACAAAATCTGCTTGCATGAAAATATTCAGTGCTATGTAAAATAGAAAACACTGAAAACAACCTAATACCCAGAAAGTAATGGGTGAATTTCAAAGTAAATTATGTTGTCATTACTGGACAGAGTATAGTGCAGCCATTAAAAATAATTATACTGTCCATGGTGGATATCTATGATGAAATATTAATGTTGAAGCTAAAAATAGAAACTATCTGAGCTAGGGAAGCAACTGTCAAATTATGCATTCATGTAGTCAAGTGTTAGAAGGCAACACAGAAAAATGAAAACAGTTGATTTGTTCTAATTATATTAGATACTGGGCTTCTCGCATGGGCTGGCATAAGCAGACTTGTGTTAAATGTAGTTTATTTCTCCTTCACTGGATGTGAGGCTCATGGTTATGTTTCCTTAGCTTTCCTGCTATGATGATGATGATAATGAAAAGCACATCAGCATCAGCATCATTACTGTACAGCTTAGGGTTAAATGGGTTAAACATTAAGTAACAGATTCTTAAGGATAAATTTCTTAAGACCAATCTCTAAGGAAATTAATTTCTACTTTTATAACAGTCAAATTTAAAAAGCTTCAATTCATGGAAAATCATGAATATATTTATTCTAATAAGTGTGCCTATTTCAAATAAAATAAACATTTAAATGAATCCATTATAAATCAAAAGTTGATGGAGTTCTTGCAAAGTGCCAGGCATCAACTGCATGCCCGAACGTGAGACTGAGCCAGAAACATGGGTTTAGAATCTGCCGTCATGGGGTCGCACAGAGTCGGACATGACTGATGCGACTTAGCAGCAGCAGCAGCAGCAGCAGCAGCAGCAGCAGGGTTAGAGACAAGTACACATACAATTACAATATCTATGATGGAACATTATGCTAAGGGAAGCCCTAGATATGAAGTACAGCACAGAGAAGGAACCTAATCAATACTGGCAAGTTGGGACGGGAAAGAAGATACCCTACACTGAAGCCACAGAGAAAGAAACCTCAGCATATGAAACCAGGAGGAGGAGTTAAGTAATTAAGTGGGGCTTGGAAAATGAAAGCTCAGTTAGCCAGTAACCTGCAGGTTGGTGAGAAAGACCAAAGGCAAGGAAGGGTATTTACCTTTGTAGCACTGGCATCCAACTAAACTTTTTCTAATGATGTAAATGTTCTAAAATCTGTGCTGTCCAGTATGGTAGCTACCAGCCACAGGTGACCAGTGGGCATCTGAAATAAGGGTAGGGCGATTCAGGCACTGAAATTTTCACTTCACTTGGTTTTAATTAACTTGAATAGTAACAGGTGGCTAGCAGCTATATTATTGGAGAGCATAGCTTTCAGGTAACTAAAATATGTTCACTACGGCCAGGGCAAATGGTATAGGATAGTAAAGAGGGAGGGAGGTGAAAGGAGGCAAGGCAGGTGGAGTCTAGACTAGGTGGAGGTGTGTGCACCGTGTTATGTGGGGTGCGCCATCACAATCATGCTGTAAGGGGAAACTGTGTACACGAGTGTAAGCAGTCGTCCATGGATCCCAGACAAGACACTTACAGGAGAGATACCCAGCTCCCCTCCTCCTATTAACAAACACCCTGAATTCTGCATATTGACACAAGCAAAGCTGACCTACTTAACACAGAGAAGTGTGGGGATTCGTGGTGGGACCTGGAAGGGAGGAAAAGAAGGGCATTTTATTTGTGTTTTTTTGTTTGATTATTTTTGAGGCTTATACATTTCCTTGAATTATATGCAGTTGGGATTTTTTTTATTTCTCTTCTACCAATGTCCAAACCAAAAAAAGAATTCACTGCTTTGAAAGGTCTGGTCTCCTGGATCATTTCTGTTATGTAATGGCAACCTATGACCAAGAATAATGCAGTGATTTCATAATCAAGTCTGCACATCAGAACCATTTTCTTTGAAAATGAAGAAGCCAGATTAAAGGCAAGGAGACCAATTAGTATGCTATCATAGTAAATTAGGAGAGAAATACTGAAGTTTTAACAAGGTAGCAATACACTACAGACCCCCTGTATTTGCAGGTCTGGCATCCTCAAATTCAACCAACCATGGATGATGTATCAATACTGTGTTTAAAAGCTATTGTTGGTTGAATGTGCTAATGCAGACTCTGCAGATATTGAGGTCTGACGACTGGACTCGAGCATTCGTGGATTTGGTACCTGTGACATGTCCTGGATCCAATAAACCACAGATACCAAGGAAGCATCATGAAAGGGATGAACCAGACAGCTACAGTCAACGATTTGGCAGGAGATGTGACAGACAGACTTGAGACTGACTACATGTGAGCCAAGAGGTACAGGGAACACTCAACAGTGATACTGTGTTCCAGCTTGACCAGAGTGGATGGGGTACCGCTGGTGGGGATGTAGAATTTGGAAGTGCAGTAAGTTATGACATAATTCTACCACCAGTGCACCCTGACACTGCTACTTCCTAAATGAGTGACTTACACCTCAAGTCACTTAACTTCTTAGGGCTCATGCCTCGATAAGGTCACAGGAGATGGCTGATGAGATCTGTTCTACCTGATTTTAGGGTTATATTTCTAAAGATACTTTTCTTTTTATCAAACACTTGTATTAAAGACAACTTGTTTTCAAAAATACCTGTCAATAAAAAATAATATTATGTGCCATGTCTCTTCGCTTGATCTCCATTTTGACTGTGGATGGGGCTCCATGTATTCCATTTGTTGGTAATCCGATATGCTGAATTATATACTTAAGCTACACACATACACATATGTCCTAGAGTACATTTTTATGGGCAGCAGTAAATAACATGTATACAATAAATCTTAGAGTCAGAAATGAGAAATTACAAAGCTCACTTTATTGTCAAAGTCTCTTCTTGCTGATAATGTTTCTATCAAATTCTGTATTTATTCTTTCTTGTTTTCTTTAAGTAGTGATAATCATTTCTACTTTGGTTAAAACATATTTCAAATCAAATATAATTGTCTCAAATCAGTCTTTACACAGATACTTGTGAGTCTCAGGTATTCAGAAGATGGCTACTTTCAGATTCAATCTGAGCCATATCCTTCATCATTTATCTTGAGAGAACAAGTTTCAGGAATGAAATTATGGAAGTAGGAAACATACACACACACAGAGAGATGTGCACAAGGAAGGGTTGATCTGCTCTTAAAGCTAGATAGGCAAGAATGGCTGTGGAGGGGTTAATACTTTTTGTTTATAGAAACTTTCTAACTTGACCTCCCAAGGCTTGCAACTCTTCAGTGGAGTTGTTCAGTATGAGTCCTTCAGTAATAGACACTGCAATGATGAAGGAATCCATGCCTTCCCCCTGCCCCCGCCATCAGGATGTCAAGCCAGATGACTGATTAAGCACAAGGATATACAACAGAACTGTCACAGTTCTCTCAATGAAGCCTTCTAGAATTAGAATTTCCAACTATACCATTTATTGATGGTCACTCTTGTGCCAACTGCCTACCTTTTTAAAGTCTCATCCTTCTCATCTGTAAGTGGGAATGAGCAGAATCCATCATATCACATTGTGGTTGTGAACACTATCTAAGGATCTATCTACAACGCCATTTATGGACTAATAAATTTTGTTACATATTTTATATTTTTTCAATCAATCACAGTCATTACTTATTAATATGCAAATTATCCCATTTTAGGCCACTGGGGAGCCCTGCAAGTTGACTCTGTGTCCTCAGTTATTATTTCATTTGCCTTTGATGGCTTCCTTGTTTTCTGGTTTGGCAAGAGGCCTGGGTCATTTTGCATGTTTCTAGAAGTCAGGAATATTCATTTACTTTGTTCACTGATAAACCAAGGTACCTAAAAATGTTCTCATTAAATATTTTTGAATGCATTAAATAGTATATAATACATTTTTCAAAAAAAGTTACTTATTTTTATTTGTCATGCTATTATAAAAATTTCTATCTCAAGAACCTTAGCGAAGCAATTTTCAATTCAATTTAGTTTAGTCACTTACTGAAGACTTACTGTGGGTGCCCATCCCTCATCCCACATACAAATGTTTTGGCTGGTATGAAGAATACAAATACTGTTAACAAGCACAACATAATAACTATATTGCAAGATAGATGAAAGGAACATGGAAAGATTAAAAGAGGCAACTTTAAACTTTTGCTGCACTTAAACAATTCTCTAGTTCTTTCCATACTATCTTCCTTATATTAGAATTGAAACTTAAAGTGAAAGTCACTCAGCCATGTTCGACTCTTTGTAACCCCATGGACTGTATAGTAGTCCATGGAATTCTCCAGACCAGAAAACTGTAGTGGGTAGCCTTTCCCTTCTCCAGGGGATCCTCCCAATCCAGAGATCAAACCCAAGTCACCGGCATTGCAGGTGAATTCTTTACCAGCTGATCCACAAGGGAATCCCAAGAATACTGGAGTGGGTAGCCTATCACTTCTCCAGTGGATAATTCTGACCCAGGAATTAAACTGGGGTCTCCAACACTGCAGGAAGATTCTTTACCAACTGAGCTATCAGGGAAGCTCATATTAGAATTAGGAGATTCTAATGTCAAATATATTTCTGGGTAAATCTTAACATTTCTTCTGCAATAGAAGAACTTTGTTTTAATCTGCATTTCAAATTCTACATTTGCTTTCACTGCTAAAGTCCTATATTGCCTTTGACTTCCTTTCTTTCTCAACATTTTCTCAATGGTAATTTAGTTTTAATCACAACCACCTTTTCTTCATTCTCCCCATTTTCAAAATAATTTTGTTTACCATTTAAGTAAAACTTGCCCTTAATTTATCTGCTGGAATGCTGAGGAGAAACTTTTAAACTCAGGTTCTTTTCCCTTATTGAATTTTAAAAACCTAAAGAAATACTTCACATCTGTAACATATCAAAATTACTCAACAAAATTTTGTCCCACATCTGAGCTTTTAAAGTAGACTTTCAAATATGAATTGATTGCATCCAGTTTTGCCTAAAATGAGGCATTATAAATGTTCTCAGAAGGTAAAATCCAAACTTCTAATACAAGATGCAGGTAAGGTTAATGAAAAGTTCACTGGCAGACAATTTTCACACCATGTCCTGCTAATACTTAGAACACTCAGATGAGAAATTTCTTAATTTGTCATGCTGGCACATGCCATCATCACCTCATTCTGGAATACTGTGAACCAACACACCTCTGGAGGGACAGATGGCTTCTAATTCAACAAAGCCTGATGATTTATAAGTTGAACATTTATGAAGGACAGTCACAAGATGAAGTGAGCATTATTCCTAGAATTAACTATTTCAGAAGGGAAATGCTAATTTTTCCTCATTAAAAGAGAGAACACAGATGCCACTTACTTCCATGGAGGGATAAAAAATATTACCATAGCTCTAGAGCATGCCATCCTTTTAGGGAACATAAAGTGAGAAGTGGGAAGCATAAAGCTAGCCACTTGCCATCTTCCCTTTCTCATGATAGATCGATGTACATTTTCCTCCAAATATTATCTGGCTAATTAACACATTCATGTTCTGCATGCCCAGCTGCCTCAATTTAGGACTGTCTTTCATTTCTTCCTGAATACACCTAGTCTGGTAGTTTCTAGGAACAGGTCCTGGTTCTGTCAATAACAAAAGTGTTGCTCTTTGAAAACCATCATCACTCTCTGGGACTGAGTTGGAGATTTCCCTCATTTATCTATAAGATGAGGGGATTGAATAATCTCCTCAATATTCCTTGTCTATTTTGTCTTTGGCATCCAATGGTCTGCACCTCTTATGAATACCTACCACTCTAGATACTGGTGACACATTAATTAAACACAAACAAACAACAACAAAAAACAATTAATCCAATACTTCACAGAGAGTCCTACACGCAAGTTAACTTTCAAATACACATGCTATCCTTTCGCTGGGCACCCCTGGTGGCTCAGACAGTAAAAATCTGCCTGCAATGCAGGAGACTCAGTTTGATCCCTGGGTTGGGAAGATCTCCAACCCAGGAGGAGGGCATAGCTTCCTACTTCAGTATTCCTGCCTGGAGAATTCCATGGACAGAGGAGCCTGGTGGGCTACCATCCATGGCGTCGCAAAGAGTCAGACATGACTGAGCAACTAACATAGATATCCTTTCCCTCGGAAAAGTGGCAGTGCCTTAAGAACAAAGACTATATTTTATCTTTCATGAACTTTTGCAAAGCATCTAACTCTAAACCTTACATTTCTCAGATGCTTGCTACATACCTGTGCATTGATTTGCGTATGGATTATCACTAAACTTCTTTAGTTTTACTTGGGAGGCTGAACAAATAGACAGGACTCTAAATGTGCTACACTCCTAAGAAGAGAGCCAGAACAGGTCTGTTTATAACCCAATATCAAGTGGGCAATAAGTCACTTTTTTTTCCCCCCAAGGGTAAAGTTGTTAGTGTAGAGTCCTTCAAAAGAACATGACAGGGAAAAGTAAGTTATGGGTCTTCAAAGTCTGTTGCCTTTCATTGTAGCAGAACAAGTGTGCTGGGGAGAAGCCATAATATTAAGACAGGATCAGAAATGACAGTAGATGTGAAGTTAAGAGTAGCATTTACAACCCACTCCAGAATGAACAAGAGTTCAGAGAAGACGTAAGAAGCAAAAAGGAATAAGCTGTATAATTTTATTTATGGACAAAATACATTGTTGGAAAATGAAAAACTACCCAATAATCGTGATTTCTTAAACATAAGCAATATATAACTGTTATAAAGGGAATTACAAAGTACTTTGAAAAGTAATGCCACTCCCATGCAATACAATTATGCCAGTAAATAGTTATATAGAAATACTGCTCTCAAAATCTTCAGTCAGAAATGTCTTGTCACATATAAACACAAATACATCTTGTACTTCGTTCCACTAGTGGGTAAGCATGCTTAAGAAGAGAAACTCAGATACTGAAAACATATTTAATTTTCTCACTAAGACATAAACATGAAGATTTCCCCATGGGTCAGGAATTTAAACATTTGACTTTTCTATGGGTTTGGTAAGACAACAGATATGAAACAATGGATGAGGAGAATAAAGGTCTATTTCTGCATTTATTTAAAACAAACATCTAAGTTCTACAAACTAACTGAGTAACTGGTTGAAAAATGGGCATCACATCCAAACAACAGATTGCATGTTCTGATTACAAGACCCAATTCTACCCAGATGAGGTTCCAACCTGAGCCAGTATTAGAAGATTCCTCTAGCTGTATGACAGATCTCCATGAGAAAAGCAAAAGACTTGAATTATCTGCTGTATCTTTCCTGTTCAAGGGTTAGTCGCTTAGTCGTGTCTGATTCTTTGTGACTCCATGGACTGTAGCCGGCCAGGCTGCTCTGTCCATGGAATTTCCCAGGCAAGACTACTGGAGTGGGTTGCCATTTCCTACTCCAGGGGATCCGCCCAACCCAGGGATAGAATCTGGGTCTTCTGCATTGCAGGGAGGTACTTTAATGTCTGAGTCACCAGTTATTCAAAAAATGTTAGATTGTAAAAAATGCATGAGTGAGTGCATGAGTGGGGTCAACTCCTTGTGACCCCATGGACTATACAGTCCATGGAATTCTCCAGGCCAGAATAGTGGAATGGGTAACCGTTCCCTTCTCCAGGGGATCTTCCCAACTCAGGGATCAAACCTAGGTCTCATGCATTGCAGGCAGATTGTTTACCATCTGAGCCAACAAGGAAACTGGTGATGCACCAGGGAAGCAGCAAGTAAAAGATGCACAGTCTATACAATTGGGAGTAGATTAAGAATAATAATTAAAATCATGTTTGGTTATGACCAATATTAGAATAAGATGGCACAGAATGAGGATCTGCCAGAAAATCAGACAATCACTTGCAGGCTTTCTCTGACTATGTCAGTTTATAAATAAATAAATATTCATACTTCTTGATAAAGGTGAAAGAGGAGAATGAAAAGGCTGGCTTGAAACTTAACATTCAAAAAACTAAGATCATGACATCCAGTTCCATCACTTCATGGCAAATAGATGGGTAAACAATGGAAACAGTAACAGACTTTATTCTCTTGGGTTCCAAAATCACTGCAGTCATGAAATTAAAAGACACTTGTTCCTTGGAAGATAAGCTATGACAAACCTAGGCAGCATATGCAAAAGCAGAGACACTACTTTGCAGACAAAGGTCCTTATAGTCAAAGCTATGGTTTCTCCAGTAGTTATGTATTGGTGTGAGAGTTGAACCATAAAGAAGCCTGAGCATCAAAGATGCTTTTGAACTGTGGTGTTGGAGAAGAGTCTTGAGAGTCCCTTGGACAGCACGGAGATCAAACCAGTCAATCTTAAAGGAAATCAACCTTGAATATTCATTGGAAGGGTTGAGGATGAAGTTGAAGCTCTGATACTTTGGCCACCTGATGCGGAGAGCCAACTCATTTGAAAAGACCCTGTTGCATCACCAACTGGATGGACATGAGTTTGAGCAAGCTCTGGGAGATGGTGACGGACAGGCATACTGCCGTCCATGGGTCACAAAGAGTTGGACACGTGACTGAGAAACTGAACAATAATAAATACTTCATAAAATCACTCACTGTTTTCTCGATTAGACTAGTTCAAACTTTAAAAGTGGAATATTGGAAATAATTGCCATATGTAAGAGGCTAAGTAAATGGTTATTACTTTACACACTGAAAGAGTTTTAAGAAAGACAAGGCATTTCTCCATTTGATTAAAAAAAATAAAACCTGGGTTAGCTTATCAAGATTTATGGAAAGTTATCACAGTAAAGATATATCAGGGTACAATACCTCCACTGTCAGGTATTCTACCCAGAACTTTACAGATATTATTACATATATTATTTTATATTACCACTCATATATCACAACCCACATGTGAGGAAACAGTGGCTCAGAGACAGTGTCTCAAGGTCTTAAACACAACCAGTCCTACAATGGAAATCATTCTCTTGATATAATGTGAAAATTCATCTTGCAAATAGAACTCAATTTTACTAGGACCAGAGAAAGCAACGGCACCCCACTCCAGTACTCTTGCCTGGAAAATCCCATAGGTGGAGGAGCCTGGTAGGCTGCAGTCCATGGGGTCACTAAGAGTCAGACACGACTGAGCGACTTCACTTTCAGTTTTCGATTTCATGCATTGGAGAAGGAACTGGCAACCCACTCCAGTGTTCTTGCATGGAGAATCCCAGAAATGGGGGAGCCTGGTGGGCTGCCATCTATGGGGTCGCACAGAGTTGGACACGACTGAAGTTACTTAGCAGTAGCAGAAGCAGTTACTAGGATCTAGCTAAAAAGTATGCTGGGTATGGCTGGAGAGTGAAGTTATAATTGTCAAGTGGAAAACGCAATTAACATTCACAGTTTCCCAGGCCTCACTGAGAGACTAAGTTAAAGCAAGGGTCAGGCCCATGCAGATGTTAGTCTGCAACAAAAGTTAGGATTCAGAGGTAAATGTATTACTAAAACAGTGCCAATTTAAGAATTTTATCAATATTCATAATCTTGGTATTTCTGGTAGTCAGAGTCTGGTAGTCAGTCTGACTACTATTTTTTTCCTCAAAAAATAGCTATCCAATGGAAAATACTATTAGTAACATCCTAAGACTGTTTAAATGAGGTAAAATTGACATATACTCGTATGTGAATATTAAAATTAGATCAGTGACTGAGAGCTTTGGCAGCTGGAAAGGGAGTAAGAACTTTTTAAACAAGAAATGAAGATTCAGGGCTTTGGGAAAAGAACAAATAGACCTCTGCTTCCTCCCATGATGAACATAACAGCTGGAATGAAAATAGTTAACCCTGCCTGCCATTAAAACAATTCATATATAAGCACCATTTTGTTCAAATAATATGCTTATTTTTTGTAAAGTCTTGCATTAAGTAAATAATAAATTTTGAGACAGAGTGCATGTCAAATCAATACAGTTTTTACATGGGACAATGAGCAAATTGCACGTGCAATGCCTGTGTAAAATGATCACTTACAGTTGTGACCAGCAATGTCAAAAGTGGTGTTTAGACATACCATAGCAACAAGAGCCTTTCCACTATAGCAAAGGACTCAGAATCACTAAGTGAAAGAAGGAATCATTGTAGATATTTGAAAATTTCACTTTAAAAAGTACTGCCATCCTGTCCCTTCCACGAAAATTTCATCATGCATTTGAATTCTCAATTTCATTACTTAATACCTTGAAGGGTTCTTCATGGTACATAAGATGTACAGATCTCGGTAAAAGATAAAAACACAAGACAGTAGCACAGAGCCTGTAGGCTTGGTTTCCCACGTACATACTTCTGTTCCAACAGCCTTAGGTGTTTGTGATTTTCAGAATCTATGTGTTTCACAAGCATCTATGTGTTTTATCTTTTGTTACAAGTATTCAAAGTGAAATTCCCTTATAATTTTCTCTAATGGCTTTAATATCTCAACAGAATGATGCATCCTAATACAGATGCTCATTTTAAATGATCAGGATACACCTGCAGTAATTACCGCAGTGAGATTAGTGAGGCCGTGCTATGCTCTGATGGCTTCACATGGTGTTGGTTTAGTGCACTGAAGCACACATAAGATATTGAACTCCCTGGTATATCCCACAGACAGCCTTTTACAAAGTACTTGCACACTTGATACTTTTGACCTTGCTCATAACACAGTCTGAACGCATGCACCAAGTCACTTTCAAATAACAGCAATGATGTCCTCCTCCACAAACTTACCCGTTATGAATCTCATACTCAGTATTTTAGGTGAAATACTTCATAACAAAATGTTAAATAAATTATGTAAGTAAACTATAGACCTATGGAACTTTACATCAGAGAAGAACCCAGACATTCGCTGGTCCATTCCAGAAACTGAGTCTTCAGGTTTCAAGAAATAAGACATTTCAAGTTTAAAACCTGCATTGCTATCCTATTCATTTTTATGAAATGAAAGCAAACATCATTTAAATTTTCACCTCTTTGCTCACACTAAAATGAAAGGAATTTAAAAAGTTATTTTTTTTTCTAAACTAATGAACAGTGAATCTTTGTGGATGTCTTTGCCCTGAAGTTCTCATTAAGAATCATGCCAACAGATTACTAAAATAATCCCCAAAGTAGCAGTAAATTGGTAAGTAAATGAACTTTTTGTTGTAATATATAGGTATAGTGGTAAAATACATGTAACATAAAATGTACCTTTCAACCAACTTATTCAGAGGCATTTAAGACACATTGTTGTGCAAACATCACCACCATTCACTTCGGGGAATTTTTCATTATCCCAAACAGAAATTCTGTGCCCACTATATAGTACTTATTTTTTTTTTTAAGGAACACAAGTAAGAAAAAAAAAAAATTCTTTCATTCTTATCTGCTCCAGAATCTAAATTACAGGATTTACATGGTTATCAGTAGGGACTATCAATGGGTTATCATGGACTTCAATGGGGAAGTCATTTCTAGGAGGTTTAGATGCCAAGGAAAGGGAATGAGTAAGGGCAGTTACCACAAAACAGCCATCTGTCTTGGGATTCTCTGCTGCCTTGAGAAGGAATCACAAATGGAACACAGAATACTTCCCTCTCCTCTAGAGCAGAGTTTCTCAAGTATAGACCACAGTTTGGGGATCCTTGATAAAATGTAGTTTCCCAGTTTCAACATGAGACCCAGTGACTCAAAGCATCCTTGTGATGTATGTATGCAGAATCCTGAGAGACTATTATTTTCACTTGGTCCTCAGGAGACTGCAATCCATAGAACAGTTTGATACACTCTGCTTGTCTACCTGTAACTCTCCCTCTAATCAGCCTTTGTTTCTCCCTCTGCCCTTCCCTCCAACTACCTCCACTCACACACAATACCTTTTTGTGTCTTCCCTTTATTCCCAAGCATTCCTTTAAGTGCCTTTCTGCTGAGAGAGGCGGTGGTTCAAGTAAAGGGAATTACTAGAAAGGTTCAGTCTTAATACAAACCCAAAAGACTAGTTCCTCGCAAAAGCCCCCGCAATAACATTTAGAAATAATTTATCAAAGAAAGAAGTAGCTATGCATTCTCTTCCTTGCCAAGCTGACAATCCTGACCAGAAAAGAATAGGGCATGTATATTAACAGTTTTCTCCAGTGGAGAGTTCTGTTTAATTCACACATAATCAACTGAATGAAGTTTACAGAGAAGTAAGATTTTTTACTTCCTGAATATCTCTCAAAGTAAACTTTGAAATTATCAAGTATAGAACTTTATGACTATGCTATATTGTCCCAATAATCTATGGGTTGAAAACCTTAGAGTTTTCATTAGGAAATGTACCTCCAGAATATTATAATATCCCATATATGTTTCTATGCACAATCAGAATCTCCTTTGCCTGTGATCTTGCTAAAATTCATGCTGCCTTTTCCTTATTAGGCTATAAGCTATCAAGAGGCTGTGTGCTACGTATCTTTCACAGTCTTTGGGGAAAAAAATAATCACACTTGATGATGAAAAAAAAAGCACTAAGATCTGTGACAAGATCTTGTTAAATGGTACTCAATCCCATAACTTGAACCTCACTTTAACCAACTCAGCCATAAGACAAAATAAGGCAGAAACCACTGTGAAATCACAAATACCAAGTCATCACTGTTAGCAGCCACATTTGATTCTAAACCTGCTCACTTTCCCAAATCCAGAGAAACACTGCTTACTCAATTGCCTTATTTCTTATTTTTAATAAAAGACATATATTTTTCTTTGGAATTTTAAAGCTTTATTTCTATGTTGACTTCATCTAAAGTTGAAGGGTATTACAAAAGAATGTTAGCAGTATACAATTGCCTTTTATAGGAGGAAGAAGAATGGATAAAAATATTGTACAAATTCATTTTTTCAATATATTAATATATATATATGTTTGTATGTGCATCTTATTAATAGATAAAAGTTCCAATTACAAAATGCCTTTA
The DNA here is from genome assembly GCA_006408695.1 of Aepyceros melampus. Taxonomy (NCBI): domain Eukaryota; kingdom Metazoa; phylum Chordata; class Mammalia; order Artiodactyla; family Bovidae; genus Aepyceros; species Aepyceros melampus. The sequence goes on from SJXQ01011762.1 coordinate 353,399, forward strand.
TTTAATAACAATGTTTGAAGTTAGTAAAACTAAACGAAACATATAAAACAACACATCCTTTAGTTTTGCCTTCACTGGAGATCTTTCATTTTCTTTCTCACATTATACAAGTTACTTAATTATAGAAGCTACTTCAGGAATAATTAAGAGCTCCCCTTTCAGAAGCAGCAAAGTAGTTTATGTGTATAAACTACTTTGTAGTTTAGTTATAACCTGTAGAAGGTTATAACTTGAATGTATTATTTCTTCGATGGTTAACCTTTTGGGTAAGCAAGAAAAAAATGATGGTTTCCATTTCATTTATGACTATCCAATAGAACTCACTATTTATTAAATGCCAAGAAAGAGTATATGTGTCTTTTTCAGTTACAGAAGATGGGTTATCCAAGTCCTCAGTCCAGCTTACCATTTGGAAATTTACACTGAGTGTACAGCAGTGGGTTGGTTCCTGAATATGAGTTCTAAAAAATAATAGGGCATTTCTTAAAAACAGCAATATAGTGGGGCAGTCAACAAGTTTAAAGGACAGTATGAAACTGACATACCCACAGTGTGAGTACACTACATAGGATGGTTAGGGCAAAGCACTGATGAAACTGTCAAAAGTGGTGCAGTATAAGCTAGAGACAGTTAACTTCATGTTGAAATCAAACTTGGTGTAATGGTCTGAGAAACACAAAACAACTGCCTACAGTTAGGGGTTTAAACACAGTTTTATAGAATGTGTGATGGGAGAATGAGCAGTTCAAGACATTCCATTATTAGGCTTGGAAAATGAAGCCTAACAGGTGTTTCTCTTGTTCTAAGTTATAAAAGTCAGCTTCACACGTAAAGGAATTGTGCTCTTCTATCCATGGGAATGGCATCTCATACCTTAGTGTCAGACACCCACGAGCAGGGCTAATCAAAGAGCAGTTAATTGCTATTTTATAAGTATCTTTCATAATAAATCTAATAGTATAATTTTATACAAAGAAAAGTTGTTCTACCTGCTAAAAGATTATCCTGTACCCTAAGGATGGTCTGTATTCCTCTAACTTTAATAATATAAACTGGTTAGTCCTTACACAAGTTTTTATTTCAGCTAAAGACACAAGAGCTGAAGCTTGGTTTTATTTTCTATGATGTGTTTTCATTTCACAGCCATAGTCTCACTTTAAAGTTTTATCAGTTGCCTTAAAGTCAAGTGTTACTAAAAAACTGTCATCCTGTTTAACAGACATAACTTTCTATTCCTCCAGTTCCATCTTTGTCTTCTGCCTGTGTACATTTATATTTGGACAGAATGCTTTATTTGTCACTATCTCTGACTACAAATAAGATTACAAAGCCAAGTGGGGCTAGCAACTGTATTTCTTAAGAGTAGAGAGTAAGGAAATGCTTTCCAAACATAGCTGAGTCTCAGAAACAGCAATGTGGCTAACAAAAACTGAGATGTTCTATAAAGTGTAAGATGCATGTTGTTCAATCACTAAGTCATGTCTGACTGTTTCTGACTCCATGGACTGCAGCACACCAGGCTCCCCTGTCCTCCACTATCTCCCGGGGTTTGTTCAAACTCATGTCTATTGAGTCAGTGATGTTATCTAACTATCTCATCCTCTGCCATCCCCTTCACCTTCTGCCTTCAATCTTTCCCAGCATCAGTATCTTTTCCAGTGAGTTGGCTCTTCGCATCAGGTGGCCAAATTATGTGCACCAGATTTCAAATATTAAATTTGGGAGAAAAGTGTGAAATATCTCATTAATAATTTTTATACTGATTCCATATTGAAATGATACTTTTTGGATATACAGGTTAAAATAGATTACTAAAATTAATTTCACTTGCTTATTTTTGTTTTCTAATGTGGTCACTACAGTATTTAAAATTGGGTATGTCATATATGTGGTATTATAACACTACTGGCCAGCACTGCTATAGATAGTGATAAAGACGTGTGAGAGAACATAGGTCTGGCTAAGCACAGATGCACATGAGTGAATTTAGAACTATACTGCATTGCCTCAAAGCTGTGAGACAACAGCAGCAGTAATAGCTGATACGTAAATGTGCTAAGTGTTTCCCATTTGATAATCAGAGCAAGTCTATTATCCTCATTTTACAAATGAAAAGCTGAGAAATGATATAATATCCCTTAAGTAACAGCTGTATATGGTATAACCAGGAGTCAAATGCAGTTCTGTCTGACTCTAGAACCTGGGCTCTTACTCATAAAATAAAAATCAACAGAGCCTCTTTCTGCTATTGCTACATAATGCCTTTGGGTTCTATCGCACTGTTCTCTCCACCTAACAGATAATTTTGGGCTTCCCAGGTGGCACTAGTGGTAAAAAAACCCACTTGCCAATGTAGGAGACATAGAGATGGAAGTTCGATCCCTGGGTCAGGAGGAGGGCATACCAACCCACTCCAGTATTCTTGCCTGGAGAATCCCATGTACAGAGGAGCCTGGTGGCTTACAGTCCATGGGATTGCAAAGAGTCAGACACAACTAAAGCAACTTAACATGCACACATCTACCTTATCTGTAAACATGCAGCTCTCATTCACAGAAGTCTGCCATTCTCTAAAATTTCTATAATCAGTAACACCAGGCCAAGGGTTCATGGATTTTTATTTGTGTCAGGTATGTTGATTCTGTCTGACTTAACAGTTTCATGAAGGCAGAGACTATATCTCGTTTCTTTTGCGTCTCTACAAAAGCTAGCAGATAATAAATAGACCAAAGTAGCTATTGAAAGAAAACACATGAAAGGAGTTGGGGGTAGGAGGGAGGGTGGAGAGGTAGGTAAGTTAGGCAGGAAGTTCTATGTTTGATTATCTGGATGATAATAAAAAATAAAATCTTAGTAGGAATAATAAGGAAATTTCTTTTTGCTTGGAATGCATGTTCCAGCCCCTTTAAACAACTTATACACTGGACTTATGCCCAATCCTGATTAGCCAGCAACAAAATATAAAATTTGCACAGTTGAAGATTTTGGATTAAATTCATGGGTAATTATACTTGGAAACTCTTCTAAGAAATATACAATGTAGGTATAAAAATATTTTTATTTCTCTTTTTATTTTTGTCCAAACTTGTTGCCTAAACTGTAATTGAGCTACAGTACCAAATAAAGGCATACTAATCTGAAAAATAGGTTTGTTTTAATGAAAGGAAAATGTCTGAAACATCATATTTTTTCCTTTCCAAAATAACACGTTGAGTAACAATGTGGTTACTATTTTTACTAAAGCCAAGATCACCACTAGTTATCAGAGTGCTTTTAACTATCTTTTCCAAGTGCTTTGCCATTCTTTAATAAACACACCAACTTGTGTTTCCATTGTAATAACTGGTAACCTGCCCCAAAGGTTAATAATTGTGTTAACCTGACTGAACACAAGGCTGTTTTGTATCCTTATGAGGTACCCAATCTGTAATAATTTTGGTCATGGTAACAGACACATCATACTAAGCATGCACACTGGAAGCTATATCCTGTCTTCCTAATTTGGGAGGGTGTGTTATATATTGCATATATATACAGTATAGCTGGTAGCTCAGACGGTAAAGCATCTGCCTACAAAGCGGGAGACCTGGGTTCGATCCCTGGGTCAGGAAGATCCCCTGGAGAAGGAAATGGCAACCCACTCCAGTACTCTTGCCTGGAAAATCCCATGGACTGAGGAGCCTGGTGGGCTACAGTCCATGGGGTCGCAAAGAGTGACACGATTGAGTGACTTCACTTCACTATATATTGTATGGGCTTGCCCAGTGTCTCAGTGGTAAAGAATCCACCTGTCAAGCAGGAGATGAGGCTTAGACACAGGTTCAGGAAGATACTTGGAGAAGGAAATGTGACAACCCTCCTTTATTCTTGCCTGGGAAATCCCATGGGCAGAGGAGTCTGGCAGGCTACAATCCATAGGGTTGCAAAGAGTTGGACACAGCTGGCCGAATAAACAGGGGCATTATATTATATGCTTCTTTGCAGACCATGTGGGTGGCAAAGACAGTATAGTCTAGAAGCTAGAACAGCAATTATAACACTATCAATATTTTAGAGCAAATAATAATTCTCTGTTGGGAGGGGCTGGCTTATGTACCATAGGATGTACAGCAGCATCCCTGGCCTCTACCCACAAGATTCCAGTAGCATCCTCCAGTTATGACAACCTTGCAGGCACTGCACACATCTCTAGAGAGGGAGGGGAAACCCTCTCTTCATAGAGAACCACTGGGTTACACCACAAACTCCAGACCCAGACAAGCTGGGTTAGAAAACCAGCTCCTTACCTTTGCAGCAGTGTGACCTTAAGCAATCAAGTGAGTCTCAGAATGCATGTTTCCTGATGAGTAAAATGAGGATAATAATAGTACTTTCCTCAAGGCAGTTGCGGTAATTACCTAAATGATCCTAAATAAAGCGTTAGGAGAGTGCCTACAATGTCGTAATAAACGCAAAGATAGATTTAGTTGCTGCTGTTGCTGTGTTGTTGTTATTATTAGTATGTTTAAATGAAGACATAAGAGTCAGTCTTAAATCTGTGCTAAATTGTATGTCCATTGACAAGTCACTTAACAACCTGGGTTTCAATTTTCTTGTGAATAAACTAGAGCGTGGACCAAATGTGGTCAGTTGCACAGAGCAGTACAGTGGCTAAGAGTTCAGGATCTAGAATCAGACTGCACAGGAGTCCTGGGTTCATAACTTAATAGTTCTGTGACCAGGGAAAGACCACTGAATATGCCTAAATGTGCTCTGAGTCCACGAACCTTGGATAATAAAACCCCAACCCCACAGCATTCAGGTGCGAATTACCCAAGATGACGTAGATACAAATCTTAGCAGAATATTCAATAATACTACAAACCTTCAATATATGGAAACAACTGTTGTTGGTCTTTCTGGCTTTTGAAGTACATATAACTATAAAAGTAAGGGAAAGCAAATTGGAAGAGTGGTCTCCCTGGAGTATTCAGAAAGGAGAAATGAGACCAATTCACCTGGATTTACATAACTTTGGTTCCTACTGTGTCTAGAGTGCCCTAGGATAAATACAGAAGCCATTTTACCTGGAAACTTCAAAAGGCAAGGGATAATGACCTTTGAATAGGGACTTTGAGAGTCCTCAGAATATGTCTAAGGTGGGCTACTATCCTTTTAGGACAGACAATCACAAGACTAACAGATGAATTCTACTCATCACCTAGAAGGGCACAGCTTATTAAATTAGACAAGGATATTCTCTGACCATAACAACCAGGAGTCGGAGTTATCAGCCTAATGCCTACCTATTTTACAACTGGAAGCTACACAGAGGCTCTTTTCCTCTCTCCCACCACTGTAACTAGCACCATGTCAGACACAGAGTGTGCACACTATAATATTTATTGACTGATGATTTTGTAACCACACAGGACTCTATGGGGCCTTCCCTGGGACCGGTCTTCCCCAATACCTCTGCTTTTGTTTCTCTCTGGAATACCTAAATAATAGTGTTTGATGCAAACTTCCTGAGTTGTTTTGTAGATATGAAAACCCCCCACCATATGGAAGATGTTTAACTACTTCATGACCATGAACACACAGCCCCAGGCCACTCAGAGCCTAAGGGCTCTAAAGTTAAACTCTGTGACACCACCCAGTTCCCTCATCATCAGCTCATCAGAGAACTGAGCACCATCTGATCACATACCCTGAGACTCTCATCTCTCTTTTTAAAATGCTTTGCAAACTTCAGGGAGCTTGAGATATTTTAGGGCATGAGCCACCCATGTCCTTGCCATAAACCTTTCTCTGCTCTAAACTCTGATGTTTGTTTGGCCTTACTCTATGTCGAGCACACAAACTTGCATTAACAATTTCAGAACCTGTGTTCCCATCCCCGCCTTAATCTCTGGTAGAGACACTAAACATATGGAGCAATCTAATCTATAGGAAAAGGTTTCCTATAAGCCCTATTTAGGGGGACTACCCTTACCTGTAATCTTTAGAGGCTAGTTAACTCTATCTGATCTTCAGAGGCCATAGCTAACCTTGGATCTTTTTTCACTTATGATGAGCAAAACCATCATTTTCACCAATGACAATGCCAAGGAACATCAAGAAAATGAAGACAATTCAGTGGTCACAGGCAACAAAGATCTTCCTCCTTAATATTTAAGTCACAAAGGGGTTGCATTCATAGCTAAGTTCCAGATTTAACTTACTGATAGTGGTACCAAACCAGATATCACTGCCCAGGAGTTTCAGAACACATGCATTCATCTCTCATGAAGTGATGGGAGATTTTCAAAGTGGAAACTGACAGAATAGTGCAGGAAATGATTTTTTGGAATAGTGTCTCTTAGAAGATGATCTTAAATGTGATCTTAAACTTGCACTCAATATGTCAGCAAATGTGGAAAACTCAGCAGTGGCCACAGGACTGGAAAAGGTCAGTTTTCATTCCAATCCCAAAGAAAGGCAATGCCAAAGAATGCTCAAACTACCAAGCAATTGCACTGATCTCACACGCTAGTAAAGTAATGCGAAAATTCTCCAAGCCAGGCTTCAGCAGTACCATGAACCGTGAACTTCCAGATGTTCAAGCTGGTTTTAGAAAAGGCAGAGGAACCAGAGATCAAATTAGCTACTGCTAAGTCACTTCAGTTGTGTCCGACTCTGTGTGACTTCATAGACGGCAGCCCACCAGGCTCTCCCATCCCTGAGATTCTCCAGGCAAGAACACTGAAGTGGGTTGTCATTTCCTTCTCCAATGCATGAAAGTGAAAAGTGAAAGTGAAGTCACTCAGTCGTATCCGACTCTTAGCAACCTCATGGACTGCAGCCTACCAGGCTCCTCTGTCCATAGGATTTTCCAGGCAAGAGTACTGCAGTGGGGTGCCATTGCCTTCTTCGTCTCTTAAGCTAGCAATATTCAAAATTCTCCAAGCTAGGCTTCAACAGTACATGAATTGAGAACTTCCAGATGCTCAAGATGGATTTAGAAAATGCAGAGATCAAATTGCCAACATCAGCTGGATCATTGAAAAAGCAAGAGAAATCCAGAAAAAACAGCTACTTCTGCTTCATTAACTATGCCAAAGCCTTTGACTCTGGATCACAACAAACTGTGGAAAATTCTGAAAGAGATGGGAATATCAGACCACCTGACCTGCCTCTTGAGAAATCTATATGCAGGTCAGGAAGCAACAGTTAGAACTGGACATGGAACAACAGACTGGTTCCAAATAGGAAAAGGAGTATGTCAAGGCTGGATATTGTCACCCTGCTTATTTAACTTCTATGCAGAGTACATCATGAGAAACGATGGGCTGGAAGGAGCACAGGCTGGAATCAAGATTGCCAGGAGAAATATCAATAACCTCAGATATGCAGATGACACCACTCTTATGGCAGAAAGTGAAGAGGAGCTAAAAGCCTCTTGATGAAAGTGAAAGAGGAGAGTGAAAAAGTTGGCTTAAAGCTCAACATTCAGAAAACGAAGATCATGGCATCTGGTCCCATCACTTCATGGGAAATAGATGGGGAGACAGGGAAACAGTGTCAGACTTTATTTCTTTGGGCTCCAAAATCACTGCAGATGATGATTGCAGTCATGAAATTAAAAGACGCTTACTCCTTGGAAGAAAACTTGTGACCAACCTAGATAGCATATTCAAAAGCAGAGACATTACTTTGCCGACTAAGGTCCGTCTAGTCAAGGCTATGGTTTTTCCTGTGGTCATGTATGGATGTGAGAGTTGGACTGTGAAGAAATCTGAGCACTGAAGAATTGATGCTTTTGAACTGTGGTATTGGAGAAGACTCTTGAGAGTCCCTTGGACTGCAAGGAGATCCAATCAGTCCATTTAAAGGAGATCAGTCCTGGGTGTTCTTTGGAAGGACTGATGCTACAGCTGAAACTCGAGTATTTTGGCCACCTCATGCAAAGATTTCACTCATTGGAAAAGACTCTGATGCTGGGAGGGATTGGGGGCAGGAGGAGAAGGGGATGACAGAGTATGAGATAGCTGGATGGCATCACCGACTCGATGGACGTGAGGTTGAGTGAACTCCGGGAGTTGGTAATGGACAGGAAGGCCTGGCATGCTGCAGTTCACGGGGTTGCAAAGAGTCGGACACGACTGAGTGACTGAACTGAACTGAAGTGATACAGAGTAGGCATTTCATATCTATTGTATCCTCCATTTCCCTTATATCATCCTGACCCCATCTCAGAGCCTCCTCACTGCATTGTAGGCTAATAGTAACATCCTAATAAGTCTTATTGACACTAAACACTGTCCCTTCAAATCTATTTCCTGCCAGATTAATATTCCACAAACAAATCAAGTGAGATCATGTCTTTGAAAGAAAAGGGGCACCTGTAAAGACTAGGAATTGTTACTACGATTACCATTGCTTCTACTTCAATGGAGAAGGGAATGGTAACTCACTCCAGTATTCTTGCTTAGAGAAGCCCATGAACAGAGGAGCCTGACACTGTACAGTCCACGGGGTCACAAAGAGTCAGACATAACGGAGTGACTAACACTTTCACACTTTTTACTTCCATACCGCATAATCTAGATTCTGAGTCATGCTTCTCCTGGACACTTGCCCTGTCTGCTCTGCGTTATTTCTCTCTGTTCCTTGGGATGCATGCTTTGTGCAGGCTAAGCCATCCTCTTTCTGTTGTAGAAGCATCCATAACTCCCTGTTTTGCTAGGCCTTTGCTTATGCGCTCTCTGGCTTCCCTTTCTAAATATTGTCCAGGCACCAGCTTGAAAGCCCACCTCCTGCTCCACGAAGTCCTTCTTAACTATGCTATCCATATATGTATATGCCTTTGATATGACAGTCATTTGTGCTGGGCATAACCTGTGACATTTCCCAAATTTTAATGCTTTTTAGTTTGCTGATGTGTGTGTAAGTCTTGTCTCTTCCACTGTACTGCACACTCCTCATCCTGGCTATCTCTTTAAAAAAAATTTATTTTGGTAAAAATCACATAATATAAGACATTTTGACCATACTTAACTGTAGAGTTCAGTGGCACTAAGTACGTTCACATTGTTCAGCCATGCTCACCATCACCCATCTCTCAGATTTTTCACCTTCCTAAACTGAAACTCTGTCCCTATTAAATACTAACTCCCCAATCCCCCTCCCTCCACCCTCCCGGGCCCCTGGCCTCTGCCAGTATACTTTCTGACTCTGAATTTGATTATTCTAGGTACCTCGTGTAAGTGGAATCAAACAGTTTTTGTCTACACCTACTGTATATTGGAATACATTCCAATATACATTCGATCCTGGCTACTTCTTACTAGCCATTTCACCTTGGGGGACTTCCTTCTCTAAAACTTAAATACTTCATCTATAAAGTGAAGAGAATAATTGTATACTTCGTTGGGTTGCTCTGGGAAATAAAAGGAGGGAACTCATGTAAAACTTAAAATACTCACTGACATCTACGTACTCAACATTATCCATTGTTATTTCTTATTACTATTACCTTTGCTGCTATTCTGTACCTTCTACAATGTTTAGTATAACGCTGAACACATAGTGTATATTGGATAAATACCCATGACTGAATAATTATTGAAAAAATAAGCTATATTAGCTGACTAATCTAATAGAGCAGAATTGGGAAAAGGGTTCAAAGGAGTATTGACTGAACTGAGCATTCAGTTGACAGAAACCAGGAAATAATTTGGGAGGTGATGACAGCCGCAAATTATTCCATTATATATAAATCAAACTAAGGAAGGAACAGGAAAATTATAATCATTAGGTAATTTTATTTTTTGAAAAATTTAATTGATTAAATTAGTGTGTGTTGTTAGTAAAAATGAAACTCCAGTAACAGAGAAGGGAAGGTAATAGATCCTCTCTCCTCACCCCTCACATTCCCACTGCTCAGAAGTACCTATTGCGAAAAGTTTAATATCTGGTTTTACCTAAATTTTCCATGTGTAGTTAATTGCCTTTTGTATCCTCTTTCTCATTTTGAGAATCAGTTTAGTACAACTCCATCGTAGGAGTGTTCTAAAAATTTAATAAAACACACAATATTTTATCCCAGATTAGTCTGAGAAATCTGTGTATCACTTTATAGGCACAGAGGCAAAAGAACAGAGGTTTGTTAGAGTACTTGCAAGGTGAATCAGCAATTAAGTCTCTTTAAGGTATTAACTCTCAAATGTATGCCCTTTCCTAAATCCATTTAAATGAGTGCATTGTTCAAACAGGAAGTTGCAGAAGAAAATAAATATGTGCATTTATAATCATTCATCACTAAGTCAATTAGCTTGCCAAATTTAAAGCATGTTGTTTGGTAATCAGAAAAGCTGATGAACAACTTGAAAAACAATTCACAGAATAAGTCAATGAATAAGCAGTTACTGGAGAATGGACACCAAAAGGGTGGAGTAGGAAGTAAAGCATGGCAGCCACGGATGATGTGCAAGGTCTTGGCCCAGCAGTTGCCCTCGGAGCAAGAACAGTTGGGTGATCTTCCCCTGACCTCCTCCTCCACTGGCTGTACACCAGACACAGAATAAAGTGGACTTCAACAGCCTTCATTTCCCACAACTGTCTTCATCTCTTCCTGCCTTGCTTTACATTCTCCTAATTTGCCTCTCAGTCTCCTGTGATGATGATAATGATGACAGTGGTTTAATTGTGTGTGAATGGCAGTCCAGAAACTCGCCTCTATAAGACATGTACCTTTATTTTATTTTCCTACACCTAAACTGAATGTATATTTCCAAGTTTCCATTCTTCCAAGGTGTCTTGAAATCTCCAGGAATTCTTTTCCTAGGACTGTGTCTGCATAGTCCTCAGTGACAAGGCAGTGGGGTGCAGGAGGCATGCCCTTTGGGATTTATCATTCTTGCAGTCAAGCTTCTATTCCTCTCTAGACCACAAACCTTCGGAAACTCCTTAACCATCTGGAATTTCAAAAACTCACTGAGGCTCTCTCTCATCTTCAACATTTCCAAGACACTATGGGGCGCGTGGGAGACATCCTACTACACCGCCCACCTTGGGACACCGGGGAACTCTGAGCTCCGTTAGACCCCTCAGTGAGGCACAGCCTGTCCTGTGCTCAGGGGCCAGCAACACCCCATCATTCTCATACTTGGACTCTCTGACTTATCCTTATGGCATGTCACTGAAGTCTTCTGCTCCTAGCTGGAGATAGATCTTTCCTTTTGAGAGCTCGTGCAATTAAAGCATAACCACTGGGATAAGCCAAGCTTGTCCCCTCAATTGCATCTATAAAGTCCCATTTTGTGTGCAAGAGAACATATTCACAAACTCTAAAGATTAAAGCATGGACATCTTTGGAGGGAATGAAGTATTCAGCCTACCACAAGTTCTAAAATATGTCTCAAATATTATGTTCACATCAGCCTTTACCATAGACTCCAAATTAGTTTTCCCTGATTTGGTTCTTGCTCTTTTCTAATCTCCTCTGACAGAGTGCCAGAGTGATCTCTAAAGTTTGTTATTCAAATCCTGTCACTCTGTAGCTTCCACTGTTCTGACATGTAAGTCCTTCGTTCTCACCACAAGGACTTATGGAATTTGATTTCCTTTATCTTCTCTTTTTGCCTCACCCTTCAGTTCAGTCCTCAGTCATGTCCGACTCTTTGCTGCCTCATGGACCACAGCATGCCAGGCCTGCCTGTCCATCACCGACTCCCAGAGTTCACCCAAACTCGTGTCCATTGAGTTGGTGATGCCATCCAACTATCTCATCCTCTGTTGTTCCCTTCTCCCTTTTCCTTCGATCTTTCCTAGCATCAGAGTCTTTTCCAATGAGTCAGCTCTTTGCACCAGGTGGCCAAAAAGTACTGGAGTTTCAGCTTCAACATCAGTCCTTCCAATGAACAGCCAGGACTGATCTCCTTTAAGATGGACTGGTTGGATATCCGTGCAGTCCAGGGAGTCTCAAGAGTCTTCTCCAACACCACAGTTTAAAAGCTTCAATTCTTCAGCACTCAGCTTTCTTTATAGTCCAACTCCCACATCCATACATGACTACTGGAAAAACCATAGCCTTAACTAGACGAAACTTTGTTGGCAAAGTAATGTCTCTGCTTTTGAATATGCTATCTAGGTTGGTCATAACTTTCCTTCCAAGGAGCAAGCATCTTTTAATTTCCTAGCTGGAATCACCATCTGCAGTGATTTTGGAGCCCCCAGAAAAATAAAGTCAGCCACTGTTTCCACTGTTTCCCCATCTATTTGCCATCAAGTCATGGGACCAGATGCCATGATCTTCATTTTCTGAATGCTGAGCTTTAAGCCAACTTTTTCACTCTTCTCTTTCACTTTCATCAAGAGGCTCTTTACTTCTTCTTCACTTTCTGCCATAACGGTGGTGTCATCTGCATATCTGAGGTTATTGATATTTCTCCCATAAATCTTGATTCCTGATGTACTCTGCTTATGAGTTAAATAAGCAGGGTGACAATATACAGCCTTGACGTACTCCTTTTCCTATTTGGAACCAGTCTCTTGTTCCATGTCCAGTTCTAACTGTTGCTTCCTGACCTGCATACAGATTTCTCAAGAGGCAGGTCATGTGTTCTGGTATTCCCATCACTTGAAGAATTTTCCACAGTTTGTTGTGATCCACACAGTCTAAGGCTTTGGCATAGTCAATAAAGCAGAAGTAAATGTTTTTCTGGAACTCTCTTGCTTTTTCCATGATCCAGCGGATGTTGGTAATTTGATCTCTGGTTCCTCTGCCTTTTCTAAAACCAGCTTGAACATCTGGAACTTCACAGTTCACGTATTGCTGAAGCCTGGCTTAGAGAATTTTGAGCATTACTTTACTAGCGAGTGAGATGAGTGCAATTGTGCAATAGATTGAGCATTCTTTGGCATTGCCTTTCTTTGGGATTGGAATGAAAACTGACCTTTTCCAGTCCTGTGGCCACTGCTGAGTTTTCCAAATTTGTGGCATATTGAGTGCAGCACTTTCACAGCATCGTCTTTCAGGATTTGAAACAGCTTTACTGGAACTCCATCACCTCCACTAGCTTTGTTTGTAGTGATGTGCCTCACTCTAAAATGTTGCAATCACAATGACGTACTTAGAATCCCTCAGATATACCAGTATTTTCTCACTTGAGTCATAGCTATCCAAAACTCCCTGCCTGGGAATTTTTTCATTCAAGTGTAATTGATTTGCAGTGCGATATTAGTTTCAGGTGTACAATATAGTGATTCAGTATTTTTGAAGATTATAGGCATTTGAAGTTAATAAAATACTGACAATATTCCCTTTACAGTGCATGCTTGTATCTTATTTATTTTATAGGGGTAGTGCATACTTCTTGATACCCTCACTCTATCTTTGTCCTTCCTTTTACCCCTCTACCCACTGGTAGCTTCTGATTCTTCTCTGTACTACATGTGGTTCTATTTTATTAGATTCGTTTGTTTTATTTTCTACATTCCACATACAAGTGAAAACATACAGTATTTGTCTTTCTCTGTCTGACTGAACTTCACTAAGAATAAATACCTTCCAGGTCCAGGTATGTGGTTGAAAATGGCAAAATTTCATTCTTTTCAGGGCTGAGTAATCTTCCAGCATGCATATATAGCCCATCTTCTTTATCCACTGATCCTTTGTTGGACACTTAGGCTCCTTCCATGTCTTCAGTTCCATTCTATTCAGTTGCTCAGTCGTGTCCAACTCTTCGTGACCCCATGAACCGCAGCATGCCAGGCCTCCTGGTCCATCTCCAACTACTGGAGTTTACCCAAACTCATGTCCATTGAGTCGGTGATGCCATCCAACCATCTCTTCCTCTGTCATCCCCTTCTTCTCCTGCCCTCAATCTTTCCCAGCTTCCATGTCCTGGCTATTATAAATAATGCTGTTATGAACATTGGAATGCATATATCTTTTGGCATTAGTGTTTTTGTTTTCTTTGAGTATATACCCAAGAGTGGACTTGCCGAATCACATGGAGTTCTAGTTTTAATTGCTTAAAGAACCTGCATACTGTTTTCCATGGTGGCTGTACCAACTTACATTCCCACCAACTGAACTAGGGTTCTCTTTCCCTGCATCCTCACCAACATTTGTTCAGTTCAGTTCAGTTCAGTCGCTCAGTCGTGTCTGACTCTTTGCGACCCCATGAATCACAGCACGCCAGGCCTCCCTGTCCATCACCAACTCCTGGAGTTCACTCAGACTCACGTCCATAGAGTCAGTGATGCCATCCAGCCATTTCATCCTCTGTCATCCTCTTCTCCTCCAGCCCCCAATCCCTCTCAGCATCAGAGTCTTTTCCAATGAGTCAACTCTTCCCATGAGGTGGCCAAAGTACTGGAGCTTCAGCTTTAGCATCATTCCTTCCAAAGAAATCCTAGGGCTGATCTCCTTCAGGATGGACTGGTTGGATCTCCTTGCAGTCCTAGGGACTCTCAAGAGTCTTCTCCAACACCACAGTTCAAAAGCATCAGTTCTTGGGTGCTCAGCCTTCTTCACAGTCCAACTCTCACATCCATACATGACCACTGGAAAAATCATAGCCTTGACTAGACAGACCTTAGTCGACAAAGTGATGTCTCTGCTTTTGAATATGCTATCTAGGTTGGTCATAACTTTTCTTCCAAGGAGTAAGTGTCTTTTAGTTTCATGGCTACAATCACCATCTGCAGTGATTTTGGAGCCCAGAAAAATAAAGTCTGACACTGTTTTCACTGTTTCTCCATCTATTTCCCATGAAGTGGTGGGACCAGATGCCATGATCTTCATTTTCTGAATGCTGAGCTTTAAGCCAACGTTTTCACTCTCCTCTTTCACTTTCATCAAGAGGCTTTTTAGCTCCTCCTCACTTCCTGCCATGAGGCTGATGTCGTCTGCTTGTTGTCTATTTGATGATCACCTTTCTGACATGTATGAGGTGAAATCTCATTGTGGTTTTGAACAAATATTTCTGTTTGCATAATGTTGAATTCAGTGTTTTAAAAATAATTTTTAGTAATACTGTATTTTATAATAGTTAGATTTACAGAAATGTTTCAAAGATAGCAGAGGGAGTTCCCATATAATCCTCACTCATTTTCTGCTAGTATTAATCCTATATTATCATGGTACATTTGACAAAACTTAGAAACCAACATTGGTGAATTACTATTTTCTAAACTCCAGGGCAGTATTTGAATTTCACGAGATTTTCCACTAATGTTTTTTTTCTATCTCTGGATCCAATCCAAGATTACCACATTGTTTTTAGATGCTGCTGAGTTTTAATCTCATGTTTCCCATTTAGAAAGCTATTAATAACTATAGCAGACAACCCATTTCTCCATTTTGTAAGCTGTGGTTTATAGCAATTTCTACATGTTGCTATTAATAGAAATTCTGTTTGAAAAAAGATGCATTTAAGACTGGTTTTTGTCTGAAGTTTTACAAATATTCTACAAGTGAACTTATTATTTTGGTGGTAGAAAGACAAAGAACATCAAGACATTTTCAATGCATGGCAATAATATGGATTTTAGGGATTTTTATTTTCTGATTTAGCCTGGCTTCTAACTCACTCACTTTCTTCCTAAATCAACACTACCACTGGAGAAAATTCATATGTTTTCAGGCTAGGGTTAGTGAAAGAAAAAAACATAGCTAAATATTTGTTATTATTATCATGGTTATATGTTATATTTCCTTAGGGGTAAGTAACATTTTAAATAAAACTCATCAGTCATCTCATTCTCAATTAGATTACTATTTCCCAGAATATTCCTTAGAAATTTTCCACTAAATTTTTTCTAATGAGAGAATCAAACTTGGACCCTTGACATTTGAGAGATTGTCATAAGAGCCTGCCAAAAGCCAAAAAAAAAGAAAAAGAAAGAAATAAAACCTAAATTTTTTTTTTGGAAGTCTTCAGCTTTAAGTTAAAAATTCAAATAAATTTTGAATTATATTCCATAGATATTTGCATTTGTTTTAATGTAAACTTGATCTTTTAAATTATTTACTAACAAGTCAAAACTGAGTGTTTTTATCCTGTGCCTTCATAAACCTCCTTTTACACTGATGATCACAGATACCGAGGTCCCTGTTTGACAAACAGCCAGCTGATGGAAGTCCATGCTAGTCAATCAGTTCAGTCACTCAGTCATATTCAACTCTGCAACCCCATGGACTGCAGCACACCAGACCTCCCTGTCCATCACCAACTTCCGGAGTTTACCCAAACTCATGTCCACTGAGCCAGTGATGCCATTCAACCACCTCATCCTCTTTTGTCCCCTTCTCCTCCCACCTTCAGTCTTTCCCAAAATCAGAGTCTTTTTCAAATGAGTCAGTTCTCCACATTAGGTAGCCAGAGTATTGGAGCTTCAGCTTCAGCATCAGTCCTTCCTATGAATATTCAGAACTGATTTCCTTTAGGATGGACTGGTTGCATCTCCTTGCAGTCCAAGGGACTCTCGAGAATCTTCTCCAACACCACAGTTCAAAAGCACCAATTCTCTGATGATCAGCTTTCTTTATAGTCCAACTCTCACATCCATACATGACTATTGGAAAAACCATAGCCTTGACTAGACGGACCTTTGTTGGCAAAGTAATGTCTCTGCTTTTTAATATGTTATCTATGTTGGTCATAGCTTTTCTTCTAAGGAACAAGTGTCTTTTAATTTTATGGCTGTTGTCACCATTTGCAGGGTTTTGGGGGACCATCCTAGTCAAAGTGTTTCCTATTGTGACATCAAATAACCTCTTCAGTCAAAGCTTCCTACACATGTGCCTGCTCAGTTGGTAAGTCATGTCTGATTCCTGTGACCCTTTGGACTTTAGCCCTCCAGACTCCCCAGTCCATGGGAATTTTCAGGCAAGAATAGTGGAGTAGGTTGCCATTTCCTCTTCCACGGGATCTTCTCAACCCAGGAACTCAACCTGAGTCTCCTGCACTATAGGCAAATTCTTTACCACTGAGCCACAGGGAAGCCCAAATCTTCCTACACATACCATGATTTCCATGCAAGAAAAAAACATCTGTCTCAAGTCCAGGCCTTAAGTTGTCATGCTTCTGGACTATTTAATAAATAGTTTCTCTATTTTAGGTGTCCTCCCTTCTTGTCTTCATTAACCAGTTCCTCTGTGTCGTGACTTGAGCTGGGGATACTGAGACTGGGCAGCTGGGTCTGTTAGAGATGAACATGTAGAGAGCTTTTTACCATGTGGTCATGATTTTTAAACTTCTAACACTGCCTCATATTAGCCAAATGACCTTGAGCAAAACTTCACTAAGCTTTAACCTCCAACTATGTAAATTTGAGATATATTACAGTAGCTGATTTTCAGATTGTTTATGAAAATTAAATAGTATGAAGCAAGCAAAGCATTTAGTTAATTGTCTGACCAATAGTAAGAAGTCGATTATTTTATTATTTCCTGTGTTCAGTTCAAGTGTCATTTCATTTATGGAGACTTCCTTTCATTTCCATGGAGAATTAGTGATTTTTACTTTGGGTTTCCTTGCATTTTTTTATTTGAAAAAATATAGAAGTTAAAGTCATGGGAAAATCATCATACATTTTTAAATGATAAGATTATGAAACAGCAGGTACAGCATGTATGTGAGATAACCATGTTAACAGTGGAGTATTTTCTTTTGGCACCTCTGTATTTCCAAATTTTCTACAGTGAGCATGCATTAATTTTATAACCTGAAATAAACAGTGTTATATTGTTCTAACTACATTGCATTTATTTTATAAAAGTTGTATATGTATATAGTCTATTTTCCTGACACTCCTTATGTACCAAACACTGATCCTCAAAGGATACCATTTTCAAATCTTTCCATTCTTTTTCCAATTATATACCTTCATATTTATTAATAATATACATCTATTAACCCTCAGATTTACCATTTTAAGGATCTATTGGTTTTTTACTGTGGAAGATAAAAACCACAATCCAATTTCTCAATATTTCTCTCCACCTTACCAGTATAGATATATCACAGAATTTTTCATTAAAGCATTGTACAGCATGGTTATTATAGCTATGTAAATATAACTCATAGCTAAATGAAATAGTTTCTTTTTTATCTTTTGGTTTCCTGGAATTAGTAATTGTTTCATGATTTGTTTGTTTAAAGATGATATACCTATTATTACTTCTTCCCAGACTCCCATGAACCATTCCTTCTCAACAGTAAATGCATCCAGTAGTGGCTCTCTTTTTTTTTTAAACATGTCTTTCCCTGACCTTTGCCCCTTGCCTAACACAGGGCTATTTTCTTTATTCCATTTCTGTAAGGGACTGAATTGTGTCCCACTAAAATCCATCCAAAATCACTGCAGATGGTGATTCAGTTCAGTTGCTCAGTCATGTCCGACTCTTTGCGACCCCATGAATCGCAGCACACCAGGCCTCCCTGTCCATCACCAACTCACAAAGGCACTCAGACTCACGTCCATTGAGTCCATGGTGCCATCCAGCCATCTCATCCTCGGTCGTCCCCTTCTCCTCCTGCCCACAATCCCTCCCAGCATCAGGGTCTTTTCCAATGAGTCAACTCTTCACATGAGGTGGCCAAAGTACTGGAGCTTCAGCTTTAGCATCATTCCTTCCAAAGAAATCCCAGGGTTGATCTCCTTCAGATGGACTGGTTGGATCTCCTTGCAGTCCAAGGGACTCTCAAGAGTCTTCTCCAACACCACAGTTCAAAAGCATCAATTCTTCAGTGCTCGGCCTTCTTCACAGTCCAATTCTCACATCCATACATGACCACAGGAAAAACCATAGCCTTGACTAGATGGACCTTAGTCGGCAAAGTAATGTCTCTGCTTTTGAATATACTATCTAGGTTGGTCATAACTTTTCTTCCAAGGAGTAAGCGTCTTTTAATTTCATGGCTGCAGTCACCATCTGCAGTGATTTTGGAGCCCCCCAAAATTAAGTCTGACACTGTTTCTACTGTTTCCCCATTTATTTCCCATGAAGTGATGGGGCCAGATGCCATGATCTTCGTTTTCTCAATGTTGAGCTTTAAGCCAACTTTTTCATTCTCCTCTTTCACTTTCATCAAGAGGCTTTTTAGTTCCTCTTCACTTTCTGCCATAAGGGTGGTGTCATCTGCATATCTGAGGTGACTGATATTTCTCCCAGCAATCTTGATTCCAGCTTGTGTTTCTTCCAGTCCAGCATTTCTCATTATGTACTTTGCATATAAGTTAAATAAGCAGGATGACAATATATAGCCTTGACGTACTCCTTTTCCTATTTGGAACCAGTCTGTTGTTCCATGTCCAGTTCTAACTTAACTGTTGCTTCCTGATCTGCATACAGATTTCTCAAGAGGCAGGTCAGGTGGTCTGGTATTCCCATCTCTTGAAGAATTTTCCACAGTTTATTGTGATCTACACAGTCAAAGGCTTTGGCATAGTCAAGAAAAACAGAAATAGATGTTTTTCTGGAACTCTCTTGCTTTTTCCATGATACAGCGGTTGTTGGCAATTTGATCTTTGGTTCCTCTGCCTTTTCTAAAACCAGCTTGAACATCAGGGAGTTCACGGTTCACATATTGCTGAAGTCTGGCTTGAAGAATTTTGAGCATTACTTTGCTAGCATGTGAGATGAGTGCAATTGTGTGGTAGTTTGAGCATTCTTTGGCATTGCCTTTCTTTGGAATTGGAATGAAAACTGACCTTTTCCAGTCCTGTGGCCACTGCTGAGTTTTCCAAATTTGCTGGCATATTGAGTGTAGCACTTTCACAGCATCATCTTTCAGATGATGATTGCAGCCATGAAATTAAAAGACGCTTACTCCTTGGAAAAAAAGTTATGCCCAACCTAGACAGCATATTAAAAAGCAGAGACATTACTTTGCCAACAAAGGTACATTTAGTCAAGGCTATGGTTTTTCCAGTAGTCATGTATAGGTGTGAGAGTTGGACTATAAAGAAAGCTGAACACCAAAGAACTGATGCTTTGAACTGTGGTGTTGTAGAAGACTCTTGAGAGTCCCTTGGACTGCAAGGAGATCCAACCAGTCCATCCTAAAAGAGATCAGTCCTGGGTGTTCATTGGAAGGACTGATGTTGAAGCTGAAACTCCAATACTCTGGCCACCTGATGCAAAGAGCTGACTCATGTGAAAAGACCCTGATGTTGGGAAAGATTGAAGACAGAAGAAGGGGATGACAGAGGATGAGATGGTTAAATGGCATCATGGACTCAATGGACATGAGTTTGAGTAAACTTTGGGAGTTGGTGATGGACAGGAAGGCCTGGCATGCTGCGATTCATGGAGTCGCAAAGAGCTTGACATGACTGAGCAACTGAAATGAGCTGAACTAAACTGAAAATCCATCTGAAGCCCTAACCCTAAGTGACTCTGAATTTGATTATATTTGGAGATAGGTCCTTGATTTCTTCTTTGTTCAGTAGCATGTTGTTTTAATCTCCACATATTTGTGAATTTTCCAGCTTTTTACTTGTAGTTAATTTCTGGTTTCATACCATTGTGATTGGAAAAGGTGCTTGATATGATTTTACTCCTCTGATATTTATTAAGACTTGTTTTGTGACCCAACATATAATCTGTGCTGGAAAATTCTCCTGTTGCTTTTATTAGGTTTATTTTTAAAAATCTTAATTGGAATACAGTTGCTTTAAAATGATAGTGATAGTTTCCAATCCCGACCCCCACGGAGTTCATGTACACTCATGGCTGATTCATGTCGATATGTAGCAAAACGAATACAGTGTTGTAAAGCAAACAAACTAAAAAAAAAAAATTAATTAAAAAAATGTGATAGTTTCTGCTGTTAAGTGAATCATTACACACTTACATATATCCATTCTTTAGACTTCCTTCCCATTTAAGTCACCACAGATCACTGAGAAGGCTCCCTGTGCCAAACAGTAGGTTCTCATTAGTTATCTGTTTATACATAGTGGTGTATATATGTTAGTCCCTGTTCCTTTTGTACAGAATGTTCTGTATATATCTGGTATAACATGTTGTTTAAGGCTGGCTAATATTTCCTTATTTTTTTGTTGCATTAACTATCCATTGATGAAGTTCCCTACTATTATTATTGCTGTCAGTTTCTCCCTTTAGGTCTTTTAATGTTTGCTCTGTACCTTTAGATGCCCCTATGTTTAGATATTTACATAAATGTTTACAAACATTATATCCTTTTGTTGGATGGATATCTTTATCATTATGTAACACTGATCATTGTCTCTCATTGTTAGAGTCTTTGTAACACTCATTGTTGTCTCTCATTGTTAGAGTCTTTGTTTTAAAGTTATTAAAGACTCCACCAGAAAATTACTAGAGCTAATCAATGAATATAGTAAAGTTGCAGGATATAAAATCAATACACAAAAATCCCTTGCATTCCTATATACTAACAATGAGAAAATAGAAAGAGAAATTAAGGAAACAATTCCATTCACCATTGCAATGAAAAGAATAAAATACTTAGGAATATATCTACCTAAAGAAACTAAAGACCTATATATAGAAAACTATAAAACACTGGTGAAAGAAATCAAAGAGAAAACTAATAGATGGAGAAATATACCATATTCATGGATCAGAAGAATCAATATAGTGAAAATAAGTATACTAACCAAAGCAATCTATAGATTCAATGCAATCTCTATCAAGCTACCAATGGTATTTTTCACATAGCTAGAACAAACAATTTCACGGTTTGTATGGAAATACAAAAAAACCTCGAATAGCCAAAGCCATCTTGAGAAAGAAGAATGGAACTGGAGGAATCAACCTGCGTGACTTCAGGCTCTACTACAAAGCCACAGTCATCAAGACAGTATGGTACTGGCACAAAGACAGAAATATAGATCAATGGAACAAAATAGAAAGCCCAGAGATAAATCCACACACCTATGGACAGCTTATCTTCGACAAAGGAGGCAAGAATATACAGTGGATTAAAGACAATCTTTTTAACAAGTGGTGCTGGGAAAACTGGTCAACCACTTGTAAAAGAATGAAATTAGATCACTTTCTAACACCATACACAAAAATAAACTCAAAATGGATTAAAGATCTAAACGTAAGACAAGAAACTATAAAACTCTTAGAGGAGAACATAGGCAAAACACTCTCTGACATAAATCACAGCAGGATCCTCTATGATCCACCTCCCAGAATACTGGAAATAAAAGCAAAAATAAACAAATGGGATCTAATTAAAATTAAAAGCTTCTGCACAACAAAGGAAACTATAAGCAAGGTGAAAAGACAGCCTTCTGAATGGGAGAAAATAATAGCAAATGAAGCAACTGACAAACAACTAATCTCAAAAATATACAAGCAGCTTATGCAGCTCAACTCCAGAAAAATAAATGACCCAATCAAAAAATGGGCCAAAGAACTAAATAGACACTTCTCCAAAGAAGACATACGAATGGCTAACAAACACATGAAAAGATGCTCAACATCACTCATTATCAGAGAAATGCAAATCAAAACCCCAGTGAGGTACCATTTCACACCAGTCAGAATGGCTGTGATCCAAAAGCCTACAAGCAATAAATGCTGGAGAGGGTGTGGAGAAAAGGAAGCTCTCTTACACTGTTGGTGGGAATGAAAACTAGTACAGCCATTATGGAGAACAGTGTGGATATTTCTTAAAAAACTAGAAACAGAACTGCCTTATGACCCAGCAATCCCACTGCTGGGCATATACACTGAGGAAACCAGAATTGAAAGAGACACATGTACCCTAATGTTCATCGCAGGACTGTTTATAATAGCCAGGACATGGAAACAACCTATCCATCAGCAGATGAATGGATAAGAAAGCTGTGGTACATATACACAATGGAGTATTACTCAGCCATTAAAAAGAATACATTTGAATCAGTTCTAATGAGATGGATGAAACTAGAGCCAATTATACAGAGTGAGTGCTAAGTGCTGTCACTTCAGTCGTGTCCGACTCTGTGTAACCCCATAGACGGCAGCCCACCAGGCTCTGCCATCCCTGGGATTCTCCAGGCAAGAACACTGGAATGGGTTGCCGTTGCCTTCTCCAATGCATGAAAGTGAAAAAAGAAAAGTGAAGTCGCTCAGTCATGTCCAACTCCTAGCGACCCCATGGACCACAGCCCACCAGGCTCCTCCATCCATGGGATTCTCCAGGCAAGAGTACTGGAGTGGGTTGCCATTGCCCTCTCCATTATACAGAGTGAAGTAAGCCAGAAAGAAAAACACCAATACAGTACACATATATGTGGAATTTAGAAAGATGGTAATGATAACCCTATATGTGAGACAGCAAAAGAGACACAGATGTATAGAACCATGTTTTGGACTCTGTGGGAGAGGGAGAGGGTGGGATGATTTGGGAGAATGGCATTGAAACATGTATAATATCATATAAGAAATGAATCGCCAGTCCAAGTTCAATGCAGGATACAGGATGCTTGGGGCTGGTGCACTGGGATGACCCAGAGGGATGGTATGGAGAGGGAGGTGGGAGGGGGGTTCAGAATGGGGAACACGTATACACCCGTGGTGGATTCATGTTGATGTATGGCAAAACCAATACAATACTGTAAAGTAATTAACCTCCAATTAAATAAATTTAAATTTTAAAAAATCCTTTGCCCATTTAAAAAAGTAAAAAAAAAAAGGTTTATTTTCTGATATAAGTATACAACTCCAGCTTTCTTTTGGTTTCCTTTTGCACTGAATACTTTTTTTCATCTTTTCATTGTCAATCTGTGTAACCTAAAATAAGTCTCTCATATGCAACACATAGATGGGTCTTGCTTTTTACCTATTCAGCCATTCCATGTCTTTTGATTGGAGAATTTAGTCCATTTCAATTTCGAGTAATTATTGACAGGTCTATTTGTATTGGAGTTTTCCTGGTGGCTCAGCAGTAAAGAATCCTCCTGCAGTGCAGAAGCTCCAGGTTCAATCCCTGAGTTGAGAAGGAACTGAAGAAGGAACTGGCAACCCACTCCAGTATTCTTGTCTGGAGAATCCTATGGACAGAGGAACCTGGTGTGCTACAGTCCATGGGTTTGCAAAGTGTCAGACACAGCTTAAGTGACTTAGCACACACACATGCATATTTGTATTGCCATTTTGTTAACTGTTTATGGGCTGTTTTTCAATCCTTTCTATTCCTTTCTTCTCTTACTGTCTTACTTTTTGGTTTGATGACTTTCTTTCAGTTCAGTTCAGTCACTCAGTCATGTCCAGTCGACTCTTTGTGACCCCATGAACCGTAGCACGCCAGGCCTCCCTGTCCATCACCGACTCCTGAAGTTTACCCAAACTCATGTCCATTGAGTCCGTGATGTCATCCAACCATCTCATCCTCTGTTGTCCCCTTCTCTTCCTGCTCTCAATCTTTCCCAGCATCAGGGTCTTTTCAAATGAGTCAGCTCTTCGCATCAGGTGGCCAAAGTACTGGAGTTTCAGCTTCAACATCAGTCCTTCCAATGAACACTCAGGACTGATCTCCTTTAAGATGAACTGGTTGGATCTCCTTGCTGTCCAAGGGACTCTCAAGAGTCTTCTCCAATACCACAGTTCAAAATCATCATGACTTTCTTTAGTGTAATGCTCTATCTTTATCTTTTGTGTATATATTATAGGATTTTGCTTTGTGATTATCATGAGAGTTATACATAACATGTACTGGAAAATTCTCAGCCAAAATTCATTCATTGTTACGTATGCCCTTCCTTTTTCCTCCTCCGGGAATCCTAAGAAATGTTGGATTTTCTTCAATATCTGTGCCTCTTTGCTTCTCTTTTATATATTACATGCAATCTCTCCATACTGGTTTGAGATGATTTCTCAGATCCATCTTTTACTTTACTAATTCCTTATTCTTCTCTCTAACATGGTGCTAAATCCACTTATTCTTTTTGAACTATTTTCAATCTGGTCTTTGACTCTAGTTCCTTTTTTCTGTATACATAATTTCAAGCTTGTATTTTATTTCTTTAAACAGTTATAATCTGTATCTGATAATTTAATTATCTGACTTTATAAGAATGTGTTAGCCATCTGTTTACTACTGGTTCTTATTTATGGTAGCTTGTTTCCTTGGGCATTTAGTTTGCTGTTTTTGTAATCTTATTTTTCCATGTACTTATTTTCCTTAGACTTTCATACATGGGAATTATTTGAGGCCAGGTATAAAAAGGAATTATTTGAGGCCTGGTATAAAGATGAATACTACAGCGAGGATTTATTTGCCTTGCTTTTGCCAATTGTTGCCAATACAGGACCACTTTAATTTAAATGTGTGACCAGCTTTCAACACAATTACTCTTTCATTCACTGAAAGCAATTTTATTGGTTTTTTTTGGTTCTAATCTATCTCCATTCTGGAGAGGGTCTTCTACTCTCAAAGTCCTAGCTTTTCGCAGAGAAATCTCCTCAGCTTTCGGCTTTGGCTGGCTCTAGGACTTTGTTTCCCATCTCTTTCATTTCATGCATCCATGGGAACCTAAACTCAGGCTCATGTAGTTTGGTATCTGTCTTTAGAGTGAATTCATCTGCCAAGCTCTTGTTAACTATTCTTTGAACTGCTATTCTTTATCAGTGCCTGACCTAGAATACCTTACTTTCCTGGTAGCTTATTAGTGCTTCAATTATTTTTAATATATCATCTACTATTTTTAGGATATTTCAACATGAAGGAGTGATCCAGGAAACTCACCTTCTGTCTTACTAAAAAATAGCCTTGCAGCTTCTCATAGTACAACGTGTATGGATTAAAATAAATGTATTGAATGTATTTGAGTTTCTTTCTTCTCTTCCAGAATTGTAGCCTCTCAAAGACAAAGACTGTTCATTTCAGTGCCTGGCTTATAGGGATTCAATACATATTGAATAAATGAGTATCAGTAAATTCTACATAAAATCACATTTTCTTGTTCCTTATTGATTACTTACAAATCTAATTTGTGGACTTATAATTAGGACCAGGCAAAGAAATTCCAATTTGAAATTTTATTAACTGATGATAGAACATCTGGCACTTTTTGAGCTTTTGTGTTCCTTTTTTTTGTGTGTGTGTGTGTGTGGCATGACTTACAGGAGAAGCAGATTATTAATGTAATTGTTAAATTCATTGTATTATCTCAATATGATCTATAAAAAATACAAACTAGTTGCCCTCCCAATATAAAAATAAAACAAACAAAAAATCCTGTTATATAACATTGGCTTTTTAGTTGTCTCAATTTTGAGGGGCCTGTTGCTATGGCTATCTCCCCACACTGTCTGCAGATATGTATCACATACTGGGCAGGGCTACATCTGCAGTGCTGCAGTGCACCATATGGCAAATTTACTGCAGCCAGAGGAGGCAAGTAAGAACTCTCCACAGATGGACTCAACACCTCCAAGGCTGAGGCATCTGCTCAGTAGGCTACAGCGCCTGTTTCTGGACAATACCAAAGCTCAGGAAAGCATTTGTCCTGAAAGACTGAGTACCCAGGTACTGAGCTGGCACTTGGAAAGTGTAGGGGGAAAGGGGGCTGCTGAGAGGACAGTTGTAGTAGAAAACCTCAAACTTGAATCAGTAAACACTGCGTCTCATCACATTGACTGGTCTTCATCTGAATCCAGGTTATCATTAGTGTTTATAGAATGCTACTGGTTTATAGATCTGCAGTTCTCAGAAGTCATTTCAGTGTTTGTTTTTAATAATTGTTTAACATATGAAAATTGGATAGATGGATGGGTGATAGAATGGGAAGCTAACTCTTAGGATATCTAGAGGTACCGTCGATGTGAACAGATGATGAATACCATTTGTTGATCACCACACCTGCTAGACTTTTATCAATTGTTTTACATAAATTATTTGATTTTCATTTTCCAACCTTTCTACAAAGATATATATCATTGCCATTTGTCCTCAAAAACACTGAAGATAAAAGATTAATTTGTTTGTCACTTACAGCAGTAAATGTGACGTGAAGCTTAGGTTTCACTGCAATTCTATCTGACCTCAAAGCTTAGTCTCTTCTTACTATATGACAAGCTCTCTTTGAGAGATGTATACGTGAGTCAAAGGTCAATACTATGCTTTAGTGTCAGACTGCCTGGGTCCAAATGTCAGTTCCATCTTCTGCTGTCTATGTGACTTCAGGCCATTTATTTAACTCCGATGGCTCAGTGGTAAAGAATCTGTTTGCCAGTGAAGGAGACATGGATTTGATCCCTGGGTGGGGAAGATCCCCTGGAGAAGGAAATGGCTACCCTCTCCAGTATTCTTGCCTGGGAAATCCCATGGACAGAGGAGCCTGGCAGGCTACAGTCCAGGGGTTGCAAAGAGTCAGACATGACTTAGTGACTAAACAACAACAGCAATTTATCTTCAGTTTTCTCTCTGTAAATGGACATAATAAAGTTACTTACCTATAAAGATTCTTTTATTTTATTTTTATTACAGACTCAATGGACGTGAGTCTGAGTGAACTCCAGGAGGTGGTGATGGACAGGGAGGCCTGGCGTGCTGCAATTCATGG
Organism: Aepyceros melampus; assembly: GCA_006408695.1. Lineage (NCBI taxonomy): Eukaryota > Metazoa > Chordata > Mammalia > Artiodactyla > Bovidae > Aepyceros > Aepyceros melampus. Next base: position 380,924 of record SJXQ01011762.1, read on the forward strand.
GGTCACAAAGAGTCAGACACGACTGAGCAACTGAACTGAACTGAACTGAACATTGGGATATAGTTGATTAACAATACTGTGATAGTTTTCAGGTGAAACAGTGAAGGGACTCAGCCATAGATATACATGTATCCATTCTTCCCCAAACTCCCCTCCCATCCAGGCTGCAATATAACACTGAGCAGAGTTCCACGTGCCATGTCCTTGTTGATTATCCATTTTAAATGTAACAGTTTGTACATCTCCATTCCAAACTCCCTATCTATTTCTTCCCCCCTCTGGGTGGGGAAGATCCCCTGGAGAAGGAAATGGCTACCCTCTCCAGTATTCTTGCCTGGGAAATCCCATGGACAGAGGAGCCTGGCAGGCTACAGTCCAGGGGTTGCAAAGAGTCAGACATGACTTAGTGACTAAACAACAACAGCAATTTATCTTCAGTTTTCTCTCTGTAAATGGACATAATAAAGTTACTTACCTATAAAGATTCTTTTATTTTATTTTTATTACAGACTCAATGGACGTGAGTCTGAGTGAACTCCAGGAGGTGGTGATGGACAGGGAGGCCTGGCGTGCTGCAATTCATGGGGTCACAAAGAGTCAGACACGACTGAGCAACTGAACTGAACTGAACTGAACATTGGGATATAGTTGATTAACAATACTGTGATAGTTTTCAGGTGAAACAGTGAAGGGACTCAGCCATAGATATACATGTATCCATTCTTCCCCAAACTCCCCTCCCATCCAGGCTGCAATATAACACTGAGCAGAGTTCCATGTGCCATGTCCTTGTTGATTATCCATTTTAAATGTAACAGTTTGTACATCTCCATTCCAAACTCCCTATCTATTTCTTCCCCCCGCCCCCCTTCCACCTCTTCCCCCACCCCCTGGCAAACATAAGTTCATTCTCTTAAGTCTGTGAGTCTCTTTCTGTTTTGTAGTTAAGTTTATTTGTATCATTTCTTTTTAGATTCCATATATAATGGATGTCGTATGATATTTCTCCTTCTCTGACTTATTTCACTCAGTATGACAATCTCTAGGTCCATCCATGTTGCTGCAAACAGTATTATTTTGTTCTTTTTCATGGTTGAGTGTTGTTCCTTGTAATATGTACCACATCTTTGTCCTTTCTTCTGTCAATGGACAATTAGGTTGTTTCCGTGTCTTGGCTATTGTAAACAGTGCTGCAGTGAAAATAAGGGTGCATGCATCTCAGGATTCTTGAGAGAATTAAATGACCTATATTGCTCAGGGTTCAGTAAGTGTGAATTGCTATCATTGTGCACAGTCGTTTGATTAAAACTATGGCATACTAGTTTTGTATATTAAAGGATGAATGTTTTTTTCCCTTTTAGGGCATCTTGCTTACTAGGGTGGTAATTCTCAAACTGTGGTTCCAGGCTGCCAGTATTACCACAGCTAGGGAAATGCTAGAAAAGCAAATTATCAAGCCTTACCTTGAGTATTAGTGAAAAAGAAACCCTAGAGATGCAGCCTAGCCTAATCTGTTTCAACAAGCCTCCAGTGAGTGTGATGTACACAAAAATTTGGAGACTTTGTTGTTTAGTCGCTCATTTGTGTCTGACTCTTTTGCAACCTCCTGGACTGTAGCCTGCCAGGCTCCTCTGTCCATGGGATTTCCCAGGCAAGAATACTGGAATGAGTTGCCATTTCCTTCTCCAGGGGTTTTCCTGACCGAAGGATCAGATCAAAACTGCATCTCCACTGGGCCACCAGGGAAGCCCTTGAGAGACATTAGTGTTAGAGAAAAAAATGTTGCCTTTCCCAGAGCTAACTCTGCCCAAGAGAAGCTTTTGGAACTAATCTTGAGACACTGATTTTTCTAGAATCAATTCCCACAGCTCCAAAAAGATGCTGCAGTCACCTTGTTCTATGAGCCCATCTGATCGCTAAGATTCTTGATTAATAGTTAATCATTTTGTCTTGACAGCATTTGAAACTATCAATTATTTTATAATGGTTTCTTCTTGTGTGGAATGAGATGTAACACTGTGATTATCACAGTCATTAGAAGACACTACTGGAATTTCTCCACAGTTGAAGCAGGCAGAACATTTGAGTTGCCCCCAAAAGCAAGGTGATTTCTACTTTTCCATAAAAACTGAATTTTGATTAATTTTTCTAACTGGTGATTATTTGACTCAAGCTTGTAAGGCTTTTCTATTTAACTTTCACATTGTTTGTTAAGTTTCATGAGTAGAAAGTGACCTATGGCGAACTTTAAGATTAAACCTGATTCAGTGCAGGAACAAAACTCTGTAGAATGGATTTGAGCTTTAGTAAGATTAATTTAACGTCATTCTTGAAACTGAAAATGAAACTACTATTATAGAAAAGTCAAAAGAGAAGAAATTAAGCTACAGTCATTTTATCAATAATTTTTAACAAATGAGAATACTTAAATGATTTAAATGTTTTAGCCTCCATAATTTTTTAAAGTAATCTAACTTCCACAATAGCTCATAAGTGAAGGATCTGCCTGCAGTGCAGGAGATGCCGAAGACAAGGGTTCGATCCCTGGGTTGGGAAGATCCCCTGGAGTAGGAAATGGCAACCCACTCCAGAATTCTTGCTGAAAAATTTCATGCACAGAGGAGCCTGGAAAGCTATAGTCCAATGAGTCACAAAGAGATGGCTACAACTGAGCAACTGGGCAAAACTTTCCTAAGTCTCTTTCCTTAATCTATAAGACTAAAGGGTTATATAAACTGGTTTTTCATTTTTTTATAGCCATGAGTAAAGAATAGTGCAATGAATACATTGAAAACTATTATTTACAGTGAGGAGCAGAATGTCTGATTCCTTTGGGAGTCTTTCTGAAGTAGATCCTGTTTTAATTGGGTAAAAATTTTGATCAAAAACTATCAATGTGTTAAACTTGATAGCAGTTCCTAGCACTGCTGCATCTAGTAGTTATGTAGAAACTCTTGATTTGAGCTGATGGAAAAATCCCAATTAGGATAAGGGTGTTAATTATCTGGCCTGCTGACCCCAAATATCTTCATCTGATTTATGATTATTGCCCACCTCATAAAGTTTTTAAAGGCCTGCATGATGTTATAAATGATAAGAAACCTTACGCTTAACTCATGTAGGGAAGGAGCTCCATACTCACGCTGTTATTGCTCTAATGTCAGTTCAGTTCAGTCTCTCAGTCGTGTCCTACTCTTCGCAACCCCATGAATCGCAGCACGCCAGGCCTCCCTGTCCATCACCAACTCCCGGAGTTCACTCAGACTCACGTCCATTGAGTCCGTGATGCCATCCAGCCATCTCATCCTCTGTTGTCCCTTTCTCCTCCTGCCCACAATCCCTCCCAGCATCAGAGTCTTTTCCATTGTGTCAACTCTTCTCATGAAGTGGCCAAAGTACTGGAGTTTCAGCTTTAGCATCATTCCTTCCAAAGAACACCCAGGGCTGATCTCCTTTAGAATGGACTGGTTGGATCTCCTTGCAGTCTAAGGAACTCTCAAGAGTCTTTTCCAATACCACAGTTCAACAGCATCAATTCTTCATC